>NRSZ01000814.1:4777-29425 GCA_002901185.1 Tolypocladium capitatum
GGTTATGGCTCAAGCTAGGAGCCTACATGGCGCACGTCCGAGATATTTCGGAGCACATCTACTCGTTCATTAGAGGGCCTCTGATGGGTATTTGCGAGAGTGGCATGCACCGCTGCGCAGGTCCTGCACGGCCGGTAGGTCAGAGGTGCAGTGAACATGTGAGATATAATTCACGGTAGCGGACTTGCAAGGGATTCCCCGTTACACCAGCCCAGGGTCCCGCCTTTGACCACAAGGCCTGCCGAATCCAGGGCATGCGGCGAGGGCGCTCGTAGAGAAGGCAGAGCTCCGTTGTCGGTTTCTGCCCAGGTTCGCCGAGATGAACGGAGGGTTTGGGCACCCGCGGACGTGGTTAGGAAACCGATCGATGGCTTGGTACGCCGCGAGAGGCTGCCGGTTCCTTGCCCTCTTCTTCCGTGCCGTGCAAGGGATTTACGAGTGCTCGTACGAGCATGGTCCCCTGCTTACTCGCACGGAGGAGCATTTCGAACGCGGCTTTGCAGGGGGTTGATCCCTGTTCGAATCCCTGTGCATGGGGTGAAGCATGGCGGCGGCGAGCACGTCGGAGTGCGGTATCGGTTGGGTAGTACTTCGTACGGGGTATCGATTAGTACGGTTACGGGATAGAGAAGGGGTTCCGTATTCTAATGCTCCTCCCATTGACCGGCGATGGTTTTGACCTTGAACCAGGGACGACTGCGTACCTGGTGGGACCAGGTTCCTTACGAGTACGAGTATGTACTGCATTAGGATATATTAGGAGAGGTTGGCACTTGGTTGGTTTCACTGAGATGTCTGCGAGTACTCGCAAGTTCTACAAAGTGCTCGTATAACATTTACTCCCTTGACGGGGCCATCGAGTCAGCAACTTGCGTCGGTAGGGCAGTTGCAACAAACCCATTCAGCACATGGATCTGGGGAAGAGACCAAGATAAATGTGCCACCAACACCGCAGAGGACTGATCTTGCATCCGTGGATCTGCTCCTTTCCGCTCGGTGGATCCCAACGGACTGCACCTTGTGAGGTGCGAAAAGGAAAGGTGTCTATTAGGCAGGGGCATGCCAGCTGCCGCTCGGTAATCTATCCATGCACTCATAACCTCCATTCCAAACTCGGTGCAATAAACAAAGACCCCAACTCGCCATGAGAGCATGAGAGCAGGCGGGGAGGCTTAGCAGGCCTCCTTCTCCTCCTTCTCCTCCTTCTCGCCAGGACTCGGCTCGGCCTTGTTCTTGCGCCGCAGGGCCAGGAACTGCGCGAGCCAAAACATGGCCACGCCGAGCATGAAGCCCGTGGCGATGCAGCTGACGATGTAGAACTTGATGCCGCGCTCGGCGGAGATGCCCACTCTGGCCCCCTTGTCGTTGATCTCCCGCACGCCCTTGGGGCCGGCCACGGCGACGATGAGGGTGCCGATGATGCACGCGAGCCCCCCGAGGGTCCCCACGACGAGGTTCAGCGGCACCAGGCCCGCCTTGCCCGGAAGCAGGAAGGCGCCGAGGTTGAGGAACATGGACAGGCCGCTGAAGCCCACGGCGAGGACGTAGACGACGAAGAGGGCCATCAGGGCGTCGTTGAGCACGTCGAGCTTGTCCTGGATGCTGTCGGGCCAGTCGAGGTCGGCGAGGTTGAGCTTGAGCGGCCCGACCTTGAGCTCGTGGTCGAGCATCTCGGTGAGGTTGAGGCGGTCTGCGACGTCTGTCAGCCGGAGCCTCACATTCACCCAGCCGGCATCAACGGCAGCAGCGTCACCACCGACGATGACAGGGTCGATGGAGGAGAGGGGCTTACGAGACGGTGACGAGGCAGTGCAGTTGGTGACGTTGAGCGACGGCTCCAGCGCCGTCGCGTTGGGACTCCAGTTGCCCTCGCACGAGTCCATGATGTGCAGCGAGTACCACTGAGAGACGCCGAGCTTGCCGGCGAGCTTGTCAGCGGCGGCGCCCTTGATGCCGTTGATCTGGTCCTTGGCGCCGCCCTTGGCATCGTCCCACCAGTTCTTGATGTCGCCGAGGAGGCCGTCCTTGGCGCTGCCGCTCTTGCCGGCGTCCTTGCCGCCATCCTTGGCCTTGTCGAGGAGATTGCGCCCGATCATGGACGTGTTCAGCTGCGAGCTACGGAGTTGGCCGTCTGGAAGACGCTGTCGAGGTGGGGACGGGAAGGCGTGTGCTTACCCTGACGACGGCATAGTCCTCCATGAAGCCCTGCTTGTTTCCGGCAAAGAGGGTGAGGGAGGTCAGGACGAAGCTGACGAGGGCGAGGATGAGGGGGACGAGGACGAAGAATCTGGCCACGGGAGCCATGGCGTCTGCTGCGTCTGCTGTCGGTGTTGTTCCTCGGGTGCACGATGTAATCACTCTCGTCGATGCCGGGGTCTCATGGGGAGGAAAGGAAGAACGAGGAGGAGGGCGTCGTCGAGGAGGAGGAAGAGGACGGACAACGGCACAACGGGCAGTGCGTACTTTGTACACGCAAACAAAGCGGCAAACTGCCTTGATTCAGCGTCACGCCGGGTCCCCCATGGTCTAAATACGCCGGCCTGTGGCACGGATGAAATGCGTTGAGCACAAACAACCGCCTGCCGGCCCGACGGCGGCTCGCTTGGCTGAGCGGTGGGCCGGCCATCGGGTGAAGCAGAGACAAAGGCGCGGGAGACAAACGACGACGTGGCCGGCGCTTGCGTCGGGCAGGCGGCGGATGGTTGGTGGATGGTTGGTGGATGGTTGGTGGAGGTTGGTGGACGGCGGACGGATGGTTGGTGGAGGTTGGTGGATAGGCGTCCATGGGCGGCGGAGGCGGCGGCGGGCCACGGAGACGGGGCGCGTCTACAGTGGAGCGGCGTCTGGCGGTGGGCGGCTGCCAGCCACTCAAGGCCCTGGCGAGGCGCTGGGCCGGGACGCCCATGCGGGGCGGGCTGCCTCGCCAGGAACACGAGGTCGAGAGCACAGCTCTGACGCAGCAGCGCCCGTTCTTTGCTTGGCGACCGGGCCTGCCAGCGCAACTTTATTTCGAGGTC
The DNA here is from genome assembly GCA_002901185.1 of Tolypocladium capitatum. NCBI lineage: Eukaryota > Fungi > Ascomycota > Sordariomycetes > Hypocreales > Ophiocordycipitaceae > Tolypocladium > Tolypocladium capitatum. Next base: position 7,795 of record NRSZ01000814.1, read on the forward strand.
GTGATGCGTGTCCGGGCGCGGACGTGGCCGCGGCGGGGGCTGGCGGCGAGCCTGCGGACGACGGCCTGGACGATGCGGCCGCGGCCGGCCGTCTCGCCGGCCGGCGCGACGCGAGGAACGACGTGACCGTCGCGGCCTGCGAACATTGGAGCCTGGCAGGCCACCGGGCCGTCGGCACTGGTCCCGGCCCAAGCTCTGGCTTCGCCTCGCAGTCGCCGCTTGTTCCCGCAAGTGCCCGCCCCGTGCCGGAGGAGAGGGAAAGCGTGGTGAGCGCCGTGTCGACGGCGCCTCCAGCGCTGCGCTGCCGCGGATGCGTGTCGTCGGTGCGTGCGTCGGTGCGTGCGTCGATGCGAGCGTCGATGCGTGTCGTCGTGCGTCATGGACGGCGCTCGTCGGCTGCCCTAGACAGCGCCAGACGCCCGCGGCTGGCGGTGAGGCGAATCGGGCGTCGGTCGATGACGTCGCAGCCGCTGCAACCCCCCGCTGGCCACATGCCGCGCCCACGTGAAGCTCGCCCAGCCGACTCCTTCAGCCCTCATCCACCACCACGACCGCACCACCGCGCCGTCCTCCGTCGCGCCGCTGCCCTCGACCGGAATCCTCCCTGCTGCCCTGTCCACCCCCCCGCCGCGTCCATGGCTGCGTGAAGACGACGGCCGCGTCTTGTCCCTCCTCCCCCTCGCCGCCACAGGCTGCGCACAATGCCCGTGGTCCTGCCCTCCTCGTTGCGCCGCCCTGCCCATTCGACTCGCCGTTGACGCCGTCGACGCCGTCGACCACCGAACCGACGGACCGACGCGCACACGAGCAAACGATGCGATAGCCGGCCGCGTCGTCCCATCCAGCCAACGGCCCCGAGACCCGAGAGAGAGCCAGCCGCTCTGCATACCTTCCTCGCCTTGCGCCGCCACGTCATGTCCTCCCTCGAGGCCAAGATCGTCGTCCTCGGCGCCCAGGGCGTCGGCAAGACGTCCCTCGTCATGCGCTACTGCAAAGGCGCCTTCAACCCTTCCCAGATCACGTCCACCGTCGGCGCCAGCTTCATGACCAAGCGCGTCGTCGACACCGACTCCGACACCGTCGTGCGCCTGCAGATATGGGACACAGGTCCGTCACCCTGCCCCGGGCCCGTCCCTCGCCTCGTCCCCGTCGCCTCGTCCCCGTCGCCTCTGCTGACTACCCTCGCCCCAGCCGGCCAGGAGCGCTTCCGCTCCATATCGCGCCTCTACTACCGCGGCGCCAACGCCTGCATCCTCTGCTACAGCATCACCGACGCCCGGTCCTTTGCCGACATGGGCGTCTGGCTGACCGAGCTGCGCGGCAACCTCCCCAGCGACGTGGTCCTGCACGTCGTCGGCACAAAGGCCGACATCGTCGCCCGCGACCCCTCGGCCCGCCAGGTCCCCTTTGAGCGCTGCATCGCCTACGTCGCCGAGAACCTCGCCCCTGGCCTCGGCAGCACGCCGCCGCCCACGGCCACGCCGCTCAACGTGCCCCCCGCCGTGGCCGCCGCCGTCGAGCCGCGCAGCCCCAGCTCCAAGCGCAGCTCGGGCTTCTGGGCCCAGGAGGTGGGCTGGGACGCCTGCCACGAGATCAGCGCCGAGAGCGGCGAGGGCGTCGAGGAGGTGTTCCGCGTCGTCGCCCGGAAGCTCGTCGAGCAGAACCGCAAGATGCAGCAGGCCATCCTGCTGGCCACGGCCACCCCCGGCACCCCGGGCTACGAGAACGGCATGGACGGCGGCTACTTTGAGGGCGCCAATGCGAGGGGAAGCTTCCGCCTGGGCCGCGATAGGAGGAGCTGGCTGTTCTCGCCCGCCTTCTCGCCCGCCGTCACCATAGACCGCGCCGCCGCCCAGCAGGAGCAGCAGACGCAGCCGGACCGCTCGTCGCCCAGGGAGCCGCGCAGGTGCTGCTAGGCCTGACGGGTCTTGGGCGAGGCAAGTTCTAGCATGTCGTGGGCTTGCTTTGTGCTCGACCCAGGTGGAATCGTGGCCTTGTATGGCAGCCATGCTGGGCCTGGTGCCGTGAGATACCCCGGTGGACTTGCGTTTCTCCCTCTCCCTCTCTCCCTCTCCCTCTCTGTCTCTCTCCCTCTCCCTTTCTTCCTCGTCTTTGTCTTCTGCCCACATCTCCTCCCTGCGTACGTTTTTGTTTTCCTCCCCCCATATTGAAACCCTCATTGCTGGGAGCTTGCCTCGCATGCGACGCTCGTGCGCAGATTCGGCGTTCAGGATATATACATGGTCAGACAGAGGCTGTCGCGTTACGACCGCGGGGGCGGGGGGCGGATGGGGAAACGCATGCATTTGCAGCGTGAAGAAATTGCTTGTTTCTGCGCAATTCGGTACAGCGAGAAACCTGTCTCTCACGGGACACCTTTGTTGCCTTGTTTGCTTCTACATGCTGTCTACTTCGTCCGAGCAAGCTGAGCTGATATTGTCTCCTACCGTTGACACGGAAATGTAGATGGTTCGACGTAGATGCCTGCTTTGTGAAAACCACATCACTGCGCAGGCCCCGGCCCTGCTGCCTTCTTCGAGTCCAAGTCGTCGTCGGCCGTCGGCGGCGCAGGGATATCCACGCCCAAGACGCGGTGCTCCAGCCCAACGTACCCGTCGCTCACGACCACCACGTCCACCTTCCGAGCCTGTCCGGCCGACGGCTGCGGCAGCTTGACCACCGCCCTGGCCGACGGAGCGCTCCGCTGGCCGAGCTGCTTGCCTCCCGCGGCGGACCACCCGACGCGCTTGACGGCAATGACCTCGTCCCGCAGCACGTCCGCCACCATGACGAACCAGCCCTCGGTCTGCGGCTTGGGGAACTTGGGCGCGAAGATGCGCGCGTTGCGGTCGACGAGCGGGTTGAGCCGCTTGAGCGCCACGGTGAGAGACAGGGCCGTCGCGTCGTCGACCGAGACGGAGATGTTGGGCAGCATGGAGACGGCGCGCGCGAAGGGGGCTTGCTGACCGGACGGGATGCCGAGGCTCCTGGCGAACTTGCTGACCTGCGGTGGTGTAAAGGCGCTGATCTCCGCGAGGGGAGTCTCGTCCTTGGTGGACTCGGGTTCCACGCCGGGGAGCATCGAGGCCGGGGCGTCCGTCGGCCAGCGGGCACACTTGATGCACTGCATGAGCCTCATCATCTGCAGGCAGCTCGAGAGGTGGCCCAGCTCCGTGAGGATGTCGATGGACGCCTGCATGATGCGGATCGCCTGGTCCAGCACGCTCGTCTGGTCGCCGACGTAGTCCGCGATGGGCAGATCGATGCGCGACATGTGCGCCTGGAGCAGCAGGAACGACTTGACGTGGGGATCCCACATGGGCAGCCCGAACGAGTGCCCGGGGAAGGGCAGGTTGGACGACAGGGCGTCGTTGACGAGGTCCTCGTTGTGCCGGACCGGCAGCTCGTCGTACTCGGTCGCGCGGCACATCCACGAGAGCACGTCGAGGAACGACGCCTGGGCCTTGGCATGTCGTACGAGGTGGCGGACCGTCAGGTGCGAGAGGTAGTAGTAGCTCATGATCTTGCCGAGAGCGGTCGAGTCCACGTCGCCGTTGGGCAAGACGTCGACGCACTTGGACGCGGCGAGCTCGTCGAGCGACTTGTTCACCATCTCCACCATGTACTCGTTGGCCATCTGCTGCGCCGCCATCGCGCCGTGCTCTTCCGCCGAGAGCTCCAGCCCGTAGTACGAGGGGTTCTTGTGAAGCCGCCTGAAGAAGAATGTCCACGTCAGGTAGTCCAGGGCATCCTGCTTCGTGAGGATCGTCTCCGCCGACACCTCGGCGCCGAGATGGTTGTCGAGGACCGTGTGCAGCGACGACTCGACGGGGAACCCGGTGTGCAGGAAGTGCTTGTAAAAGTCCTTTTTCGAGTCCTGCGTAAAGATGCGGGCGACGCCCGAGTTGTCAAACTGCGGACGACCCGCACGGCCGAGCATCTGCAGCACGTCGGTGAGGTCCATGTCCTTGTAGCCTTCCATCTTGGCGTCGTAGAACTGGGTGCCCTTGACGACGACGAGGTGGGCGGGCAGATTGACGCCCCAGGCGAGGGTGCTGGTGGCGACGAGGATCTGGATCTTGTTGTTCAGGAACAGCTCCTCGGCCAGCTGACGGTCGGATTCGACGAGACCGGCGTGGTGGAGGCCGATTCCGAAGTTGATGGCTTCCTTGAGTGCGTCGTCCTTGACCCGCGTCAGGTTGAGCTGCAGGTCGTCCTCGTCCATTCGCAGAAACCGCCGCGGGTTGTCCTCCATGCCGCAGAAGTTGATGAGATCCTTGGCCGTGAGGCGCGTTTGCCGTCGGGATGCGACAAAGACAATCACCGGCTTGTTCGGGCTATGGTTCTTGATGGCCAGGAACGTCGGTCGGTTCATGGACTGCATCAATGGACAGAAGCCCCTTGCTTCCGGGAACCCATCGATGTACAGCTCGAGCGGTACCGGGCGGACAGAGTGCTTGAAGTTGAAGAGCCCTTCCTTGACCCCCAGCCAGTTGCCCAAATCCGAGGCATTGGCGCAGGCCGTCGACATGCCGAGCAACCGAACGGCCTTGTTGGTGGACGACGCGATGTAGTTCATTCGGGAAACGATGATTTCCAGGATTGGGCCACGATCTCCGGCCAAAAGGTGTATCTCGTCGATGATGACTAGACTGACCTGCCTGACGTAACCTCTTGTCTGCCACGAACGCGAGATGCCGTCCCACTTCTCGGGCGTGGTGATGATGATGTCCGCGTCTTTGATCGTCCGCGTGTCTGGGGTGTTGTCGCCCGTCAACTCGACCAGCTTGAGTCCCAGAGGATTCGCGAGCCGGCCGCCCCAGTCCTTGACTCGCTCGCGCACGAGGGCCTTCATCGGGGCCACGTAAACCACCTTGGACTTGGGTCGCTCCCGGAAGGCCCACCACATGGCCAGCTCGGCCGCCACGGTCTTTCCGCTGCCCGTGGGTGATCCAAGCAGGACATTCGCGGCCGTGTGGTAGAGCGTGTGGAAGATCTGCGTCTGCATCGGATTGAAAAATTGGAAGCGCCGGGCATAGATCTCTTCGAGCCCGGGATTCTTCAGCGCCGTGATGGGCAACGGCTGCAGGTTGAGCAGCTCCGTGTAGACGCTTTCGGTATCCGGCCGGATGAGATGCTGGAACGACACCGGAGTCACGGTCTCGGCTCCGAGCCATCGATCCGACACCGCTCGGACGTAAATCTGCGTGGGTAGCGGGTCGGAGAGAGGGATCGTAAAGTTCAGCTCGTGGTCGTCGTGCAGCTTCCTCCTGTTGAGAATGAAGAACTCGTGGTGATAAATCTCCGACGTTTCCGAGTTCTCGACCCAGATGTAGAATGATTCCGAGGTTCCATGAATCTGATCCCTCCACGCAAAGTCGGGCACGACATGGAGCTTGATCCGCAGCACGTCCCGGTTCAGAGGAGCGATCTCGGCCTCGACGTGAACGGTGGGGAAGTGGTTCAAGATCTTGGCGATGTTCTTTCCGGCGCCGTGGTTGTGCACCAGCCCTCCAATCTCGGCCGGCTCCATTTCCTTCATCGATTCAACCGTCAAATGCTCCTTGGCGTCTAGCTGGTTGAGGACGGGCTTCGCCAGGTCGAACTGATGGAGCGGGTGCTGGAACGGCCAGATTCTCTTCTCGATGGACTTGGACAAGGTCAAGAGGACGAGGCACTGGTGGCCCCATCTGCGGTTCAGCGCCAGCATAAACAGTGCCCTGCAGATTCGGCCGGACTGCTGCGCGACGTAGTTCATGTCGTTTGATAGCGCAAAGTCCTCTGGCTGCTGTCGAGAGATGTACGACTGCAGCAGAATATTGGTCTTGGCCTGCGGCGTGTCGATGCCGCCGTCGACATCGCAAGGGATGACATCGTTCTTAAGATGCGCAAGTTCCTTGGCTTCGCTGTCGCGGGATTGAACATTGTCAAACTCCCCACTCAAGCTAATCATCTTCAATATGTCCGCCTCAGTGGCATGGGCCTGCATCATGGCGTTGAACACTTGGATGCTCGGATGTCGAATGTAGTACTGGCTGGCGATTCGCCCAATGTCCTTGCTGCGCAGCTCCTCCGTTCGCTCGTTGAATATGATCATCTGGCACTGCTGCAACGTCCGCGCAGCCTGGATGGCCAGTTGCCGGCGTCTTTGGACGAGGGTCGGGTCGTCGCGTATTTCTCCCCATTCGATTCCGTACGAGGTCGGACTCCTCTGCATGCGGACGAAGAGGTAGGAGTAACCGATCCACTGCACTGCATCTTGGATGGAGGTGACGGTACCCAACGCGATCTCGGCGTTGAGGTTGTCGACTAGCTTGGCTGAGAACCTCGACTCGATGGGCAGCTGCTCGGTAATGGCCGTCAAGTAATGATGCAGCTTGTCCTGGGTGGTGCAGATCATGCCGATACCGGTGTCTTCAAACTGAGGACGGCCAGCACGACCAAAGATCTGCAGGACGTCCAGGATTCCGAGGTCGACGAACTTGCCGTCCTGGGCGCTGTATACCTGCGTTCCCTTGATCACCACCGCAGCAGCAGGCAGGTTGACGCCCCAGGCGAGGGTGGCCGTGCAGCAGAGGACCTTGAGGACGCCGTCGCCAAACAGCCGCTCCATGAGATTTCTGTCGGCTCTGGCCATGCCGGCGTGGTGGATGCCTATCCCCTTGGAGAGCAGGTCGCGGATATCCTTGGAACGAGAGGACTTGATGTCTCGGGAAGCTTGCTCGTATCTCGGATGGCCACTCGGATCGAACAGATCTGCGCACATCTGCTCCATGGCTTTCTGGTGAAGCATTCTGGCGCTGACCATGGTGTCTTTTCGCGAGTGCACAAACACCATGACTTGATGGTCTCGCTCCAGCATCTCCTTTACTTTGTCAAACGCGATGTTGTCCAGATTCTCCTTTGACTGCCTGGAGCCTGCCTTGCCCTTGACGCCGATAAAGTGTTGCTCCAGGGGCACGGGGCGGAAGGAAGCGTCAAAGTAGAAGAGGCCGGCATATCTGTTGACCTTTAAAAAGTCGGCAACATCGACGTAGTTGGGGAGCGTCGCGCTCAGGCCGATGATGCGGATGAGCGACTGCGTGCTTTCGACCTGTCGTTCTGTTCGGGCCACCAAGGACTCGAGGACGGCACCTCGCTCATCGTGGAGCATGTGAACCTCGTCGATAATGAGGAGTCGGACCTTTTGAACAAGTTCCGTGTCCCCGGAACCCTTTCTCGTCACAACATCCCACTTCTCCGGTGTAGTGACGATGATCTGGGTTTGGACAATCTCGGATTTTGTCAGCTGCATGTCTCCCGTGTACTCGCGGCACTTGACACCGAGCCACGCAAGTCGCTTGCCCAGCTTCTCGGTCACTTCGGCCGCCAGGGCCTTCATGGGAGCCACGTAGACGATCTTGAAGTCGTCGACGTCGACGGCGAACTCGGTTGCTGACGCGTCTTGCACGGGATTTGGAAAGACGTGCTGCCCGATGGTGTGCAAAATCGTGAGCATGGCAGCATCGGTTTTACCCTAAACCATGTGAGCGCATGTACCTGGGGAGGAGCCGGAGGCGTGCTCACCGCACCGGTCGGGGCACAGATGAGCATGTTCTCATTCGTCTTATACCCGACTGGAAACACAAGGCTCTGCATCCTGTTCAACGTCTTGTAGCCCTTGAAAGTGTTCCTGCACAGACCATCGAGTTCGGATATTTCGATGAGCCTCTCGCCAGGGCCGAGCGTCCCCTTGCGGCCAGCGGGGATAGAGTACTCCTCGTACTTGTCGAACTGGTGTCGTTGGCTACCCACGGGCAGACCGTACTTTTGCCCAGAGATGCTCAACGTGTTGCCAGCGCTGTACGCCTTGTAAACGTGCGGGTATTGCGGCTCCCTCGAGTGGCTGGGCCCAAGGGCGGCAGTCTTGTGCTTGAGGTCCTGGCGGCGGAGAGCATCGTCTCGCTGCGACTTGGTCAAGAGTCGCCCTGAGGCCTCGACCTGCTGATGCTGGGCAGAAACAGCCGCCACCACTCCATCCTTGTGCGCGAGAATCTCGATGATGAAGTCAAGGTGGTCGAAGCCGACCAAGTCGGTGAGATGGGCTTGCAGCTCTTCCTCTGGACGGCCAGAGGTGAGCAACCCCATGATTCGAGTCTGGAAGACGTCGGGGGCAAGGCTGTTGTTGGCCGCTACATCAGAGCACCTGGCGGCAAACCACTCCGCACCGCAGGCCGAAGCACCGTTGGCAGCGCCAGCCTCCACAAAGTCGCTGCCGTCGTCGTCCTCCCCGTCGTCGGAGATGAAGTCCCACACATCCTGGCCGCTGGTCCCCGAAGAGCAGGCCTCGAACTCGTCGTCGTCCCAGTCGGCGTCGCCCGCCTTGGGCGTCGGCGAAAGGTCGAGGTCGGCCAGCGCGGCCCTCATGGCCGCAAACTGCTCCCTCCATTGCTCCTCGGCGGCCTTCAAGTCGCCGGATGCCATTTTGTCGCCGAGAGCACGTCGGCAAGCCGTGTTTGCTGGTGCTCTTGAGCACTCGGCAACTCTGCTGGCGAGCTTCCTTCGCAGGCTTGAGTCACCGCCGCCCCGCCACCCACTGAACAGCCGCCCGTGCCCCGCAGCGGATGTAGTGGATGATGTAGTGGGCCGTCAGGGGTAGGCCGTGGGGCATGTGACACCTCGCCGTCCCGTCTCCAACGCTGCAGCCTTCGCTGAACACCCCAACGCTTCACCACCGCGCCCGACGTCGATACCCTCTCCCTCTCCGCCGTCCACGACGCCAGCCAAGGGCGACGATACCGCGTACTCGAACCGCACGTTGACGCCGAACCGAGCCGAGCCGAGCCGAACCGCCACCATGAAGCTGCACTACATTGGCGTAAGGCCGCCCGCCTCCCTCACCGTCCCGCTGCCCGCCGCCAGCAGTTGTCGCTCACATAGTCCGCTCGACTAGATCATCCGCAACGAGGGCAAGCCCGCGCACGAGATCTGCGCCGAAAAGGAGCTGAGCGCATACTCGCGCTTCACCCGCAGCAAGTCCGTCGCCCGCGCACCGCCCGCACCGCCCCGGATGGCCCCGACAGCGTGCTGACCGACCCCGCCGCAGCTATGGCGAGTTCATGACCCTGTTCGCGAAGACCGTCGCCGAGCGCACGAAGCCGGGCCAACGGCAGGACGTCGAGGAGCAAGGTGCGGCCTGAATCTTGGGGGACATGGACTGCAAGGCTTGCTCACATCCATCATTCAAGACTACACCTTCCACGCCTACGGCCGCACCGAGGGCGTCTGCGGCATCATCATCTCCGACCACCAGTACCCCGCCCTCGTCGCCCACCAGCTCCTCAGCAAATGCGTCGACGAGTTCCTCGCCAAGCACCCGCGCTCCTCGTGGGCCGACGGCCAGCCCCAGATCGTCATGCCTGAGATCAAGGACTACCTCACCAAGTACCAGGACCCGCAGCAGGCCGACAGCATCATGAAGATCCAGAAGGAGCTCGACGAGACCAAGATCGTCCTGCACAAGACCATCGAGAGCGTTCTGCAGCGGGGGGAGAAAATTGACGACCTGGTGGCCAAGAGCGACGGGCTGAGCTCCCAGAGCAAGATGTTCTACCGTGCGTTGTTCCTCGTTTCCCTACCAAGTCGTACCATGTTGTCGACGCCGGGATATGCTGACCCCAAGATTCAGAGCAAGCCAAGAAGCAAAACTCGTGCTGTGTATTGATGTAGTCGCAGTCTTTGGTTTGGCGTTGGGACGTGGTGTCGTTTCCGCAAAGGTAGGGACATGTCGGGATTGAGATTGGCTATTCTGACGGCGCATTACGCATATGCACACGCAACAAGTATCATCATTCGTCTTGTGCCCATCGCCTGCTGTTCATAAGGTTCAGAGGGAAAGAGAGTGGATATGACGGGGGAAGAGGCGGCTGGTCGTGTCAGGCTCGCCACGGGACGTTCTTCTCCGGAAAACACTATATAGTAATGGGTATACATATGAAGCATGTGGTATCTGACAGCGTCCCTGAATGCACCTGCACCGTTCGGCTCGACTCTTTTGTGCGGTTTGTCCGACTTCATAATGCCGCCATAATAAGCCATCAAAATCCGATACACCTCCCATCATCGCAGATCCAGATCATGCGACGAAACGTCCCAAGCCGTTGCCGCGTCCTGCGCTAAGGAACTGGACAGCAACGTATCAAGACAATTGCCGTGACTCCGGAATGATTTCGCCTCGTGTCGAAGCCGACAATCCCTACCCAGCGCTTCATGCTTCCCCGACTATCACATACTCGCCCGTAGGGTGCATGGCCTTTGGCGAATCAGCATCCTGCCTGGAATTAACCTGCCTCGGCGTTGAGCTCTTCGTCTCGTCAATTCGTCTATTCCCCAGCGCGCCCCTTTGAAGCGTCCCCGGCAGCGCTCGTTGATGGCGCGAGACGCTGACCTGTCTCGCGATGGAAACCTCGACCATCTCCATCGGGGACTTCTCCGGATCCTCCTCGGAGAGGCTGGCCGCACTGCTTTTCGTAGTAAGAGAGCTGGGATGAGGGCGCTCGCCGTCTTGTGAGACGCCCCAGCGCGGTGTAGACTTTGAAAGTGGCGGATGTGCCGAGTTCCAAGTTGACGGTGTAATCTTGTGACCGGACGTGGACCGGACGAGGATCTGGAGTTTGTCGTCGGAGGCCATAGAGGGCACCCTTTCCCCTGTCGCACTGGGGCCATTCGTCTGGTGGGATGATGGCTGTTGCTGAAATTTGGATATGAGCTTGGGCCTGTCAATTGGCTCTGGAGTGGCTGTCGCTTCGTCAATGCCACTGTCATGGCACGTAGATTCGAAAATGCGCCTGGTTCCCAGCCGCTTCCGAGGCGTTTCTGATCCTTCGAAACTCGATTGCGACGCCGGTGGCGACGGTAGCATGGCGGGAGACGTGTTAGATCTCATGCGTGGAGACGACCCAAGGCTTCGACCCCCTTTCTGAGGGGCCAAGTGCATGGGTGACATCGCCTCACCCCATGACGGCTTCCCCAGTTGCATCTGCCGCATGTTCGCTTCCACTTCCTCGATGGCCTCCAACCTATCCTGGGTGGTCTGCCTATTTTCCAGTAAAGAAGTGCTCCCGTGCTGAAGGAGGTGGCCGAACATGACGCTGTACCGCTCCATGGTGACGTCTGGGATTTCGACGTCCAAGAAATTCGCGCCGAGGCGAGATTCAGAGGATGATCGGGCAGCGCCCTGCATGTGTCTCCTTTTCCGGCTGGATCTTTCTTGGTTGTCTTCCCGTGCGATTGACATTGGGGCATTCATCCGCGCACCCGTCGCGGGGTCCGTCTGTGGCCTGGCATTGGGCTTGTGCCTTGAAGGCTCGAATGCGCCCTTTGCTCCTTGGGCACCGTTGTCTTGAGCCGAGCGAAGCGCTGCCGCGCTAGACATTGTTCGAGCAAGACCACCCGTTGAAGCGCTCGCCGGTTGGCTTTCCTGCTTAGCACCAGAGCCTTTTCCCCTCTTGGACTTTGATCTTCCAAATACCCCCCATTTCCGAGGCTTGGACTTTGAGGAATCCTCCTTGCTGGGGATCTGGTAAGCACCAGTGCCTGCCATCAACTGGGGTCGCCAGGCTATCGTCCTGTAGTCGGGCATGTCCGTCGGGCTCCCCAAGGCCACGCCAATGGCAATTATTCCGGTCTCTTGCGTCTCGTCCGTCGAGGATCTCGATGTCGCGGGTCGTTCCCGAGGTGGATTGGAGGGAGTCGGTTCTGGGCGAATTGGTTTGTGGTACGACATGAAGCCCCCTTTTCGTTCAACCTTGGCAACTGAAGGCAGTCTCCGGAGGATTGCTCGCGGATCCGGGCTCTGACGTCCAATGCTGCTGTTGGATCCGGTTACGGGGTCTGCGCGCTGTCCCTCAGCTGGAGGCGAAGCTGTTCCCGAGCGCGACGTTATGGGACTTGTCGATGTGTCGCATGGAGCTTCCTCTGCAGCGACAGCCATGGCAGGAGGGGGCCGAGCGAGAGTCGAGGTCATTCTTATAGCGCAACTGAAGTCTGTTTTGTCCCTCCATGGGAGGGCATGGAGGGTTTCATGTATTATAAGTACTAGCTCACCAAGTCTGCGCAGCAGTCATCCACTTGCGCCCCTCCTCCAGTAAGCCCATGGTCTATAGTAAGCGGTAATGCTCCGGTGCAGCAAGCGATTGCGGATTACTCAGGTCTGAGGCTGTCTAGGAGCCCCGGGTTACGAGGCCTCAAGTCGACCCGCGTGCGCTAAGGCACGTTGAAATTGCCAGGAATGGAGAGTGACCAGCAGCGCTGCTGGCCGCTTGGTTTCGAGTGTGTCAAGGGACATGTGAGGAGAACTCCTTCAGGGCCAGGGGTGGGCGAGGCCAGCAGCACTGGCAATGCCGTACGGAGCACTGGGCTTCGGTTGCTTGCCTGCTTGTCAGACGCTGATGGGACAGGACGGACATGCCAATAGCTGGGAGAAGAGAAGGGGCAATGCATGGGCCTTGGGGGTTTCGAGAACCTTGCCTGGAATCGCGGTGCAATTCCCGTAAGCTTGCATTTCATGCGGTTCAATCGACAGACACGCCGGCCTGCTGGGAGAACCTTGTCGACGGTGCAGGTTGAGGGATCAGCCCGGGCCTGAAGCCCCTGAAATCTGAGGCGACGCGTCCAATGGCAGAGCCCTCCCCATCGGCGGCTAACAATTACAGCACCAGGCAGCCGCGGCCAGGCTGGAACCCCTGAGAGCCCAGGACGAAGCCACGGTGTCTCAACCTCAGATTGAGGCCACCAAATTGCCACACGTGACCCGGCCAAGGGGCACGGAGCCTGCGACTGATTCATGCATCAGTCAAGCTTCAACGCCTATTTTGAGCGCACCTCAGATTGGCATCTGAACCAATTACGTGGCCGTTGGACAGTGACAGAAGTAGCTCTGACACGGCCCTAAACATGGACTCGGTGGCGGCTTCTGGACCGGGCCGAAACGAGGCAACCGGTTGTCGCTGTCGCTGTCGCTGTCGCCGCCGCCGTCCAACGTATGCACTCCGTGCCGCCGTTGCTCGAATGCTTCTGACGGACGACGAGCGGCTGGCTCCGTTGCTCCATCCCGTTTCTTATGGCGTTGGGGCTGTTTAACTGCCGCAGTCCGGCCAAGGCGCGTCAACTGTCGGTGCCCAAAACATCGCGACGGCGCCGCGTCGCGTGTCGGCGCCGGGTCATGGAGCCGCGCCTTTCGAGACCTGCTGTTCCCTCCGGATAATCCGCGAGACACCGATGCAGCGAGACACCCGATGCATCACCACCCGTTGGCGGTAGACGGGCCTGGTTCAACCCTCAAGGCAAGAGTCGGTGACGAGAACACCAACAGTCTGAGCGTCGCCCGGGGGGCGGATTCATCTCACCGCGTTGGTATTGCCAGCAGCATCCAACACAGCTACTCCGTACTCCACTGCGAGTGACCATCCGGCCACCCCCTGCGGCTAGGGTTTTCGGCACCCTACCCTGCATTGACAGGTTGGATCTAGAGTAGAGATACCCACCCCGAACGGCCAAGTCGCGGCCTTCACGGACTGCATCGTACATCGTACGGAGCTTCTGGTCCAGCAATGCCGACGCCGAGCATGCCCAGGCCGGTGTCGTCATCGTCCGGCCGAGCATGTCCTGCCCGAGCATTTCCGGCGCGGGAGCGCTAGATTCAGCGGTATAAAACAGGGCCGCCAGCGCTGGAGCTGAGCCTCGAGCTCCGTCAGCGGCGGCCTCACCGGCGAGGTGCTCTGGAGTCAGCCATGGTGGGGTGAAAGTACCCCTCCTTTGAAAAACTGCGGCGGGGAACCTCTCCGTGGGCCAATGGTCGGGTGCGTCGTCGACGGGACATAACAAAGTCCAACAAGGACCTGCGGCAGAGACGCGCTCAGCCGATTTCAACAACTCCAACCCACAAACCCTCGAGCTCCCGGCCTCTCCGTCGCCGTCAGAACATCGCGGGCTCGGCTGCCTCGTCGCCTCTCCTAACCTAGACCTCCTGTATCCTCTGCTTTCCTCGAGCTTGAGCTGCCGCTCCTCGTCCCTCCCAAGCACGGAACCATGTCGTGGCAAGGTTGGTCCACCGCCCTTCAGCCAACCCCTCCTGGCGACAGAGCGTGAGAGATGGAGATGGCTGACGGCCCTTGCCCGCAGCTTACGTCGACACGAGGTAAACCCATCTCGACCCCTTTGCCGGCGCCTCCCGTGCGTTGCCCGAGAGCACGAAATGCTGACTCGGGACAAAACAGCCTGGTGGGCACCGGCCACGTCGACAAGGCTGCCATTATCAGCGCAGCGGGCGACAGCGCCTGGGCTACCTCGGCCGGCTTTGAGGTATCTGCCAGGCATCCGCCCCCGGACATGTCGCGATGCGGCGTAGGCTAATGGGGCGGCATGACAGCTCAAGCCTGGGGAGATGAAGATCATCTCTGCCATCGTTAGCGGCGACGCTGCGGCCAAGGACAAGGCCTTTGCCGACGGCCTCTACATCGCGGGCAACCGGTACGTCATGGCTCGGGCCGAGGACCGGACCATCTACGCGCGAGCGGTACGTGCATTACACGAGTGTCGACGTCGCGATCGAATCAATGCTGATGCGTGCTTTCGCGTCAACAGGGCCGACTGGGCGTTGCCGTCGCCAAGACCAAGCAGGCCATCGTCGTCGGCCACCACGGCGAGACCCAGCTCGCGGGCAACACCACCACTACCGTTGAGGCATTGGCCGACTACCTGATCGGCCAGGGATACTAGACGGGGACGGGGTGTAGGATGCAGTGATGGAGACATTTCGGGAGATGTGACGGATATCATGGCGTGGAAACGCACTCAACGGTCGGTCCCGTCGGAACCAAGGTAGCTTGTTGGTGAAATGATGGCGTCGAGATTTGGAGCCTAAGCGCCTGTGCCGAGGAATGGAAATATACTGTTTGGCCGCCAAAGAACCACCCAATGTCGTCTGATCTTGAAAGATTCTGCATATAGGCAATCCAGATGCCCTTTAGATCAACAACTGTCGTATCATTCCTTCGTAGGAGATCGAGTCTATGCCCTAGCCTCCAAGACTCGACTTGGACCCTCGGAAACAGCTTCCTGCCGAGTTTGGTATACAGTGTTGTACAATAGATGCGTTGCCCACCGACCTTGCGACGCTCGTCCTTCCTTGCGCCGGATACGTGCCTTTGGCTTCGTTCCGTCGCTGCTCCGCAGGTTTCCTCGTCTCCCATTACCGACATTTCGCGATCGGGTTTCCACAGCTTTCGAGTGGTCGTTTCAGCCGATTTCGAACTGTGCAACTCGTCGTGCTCTCTCGGCGAACGCGCTCATACGGGCAGTTCGGCGTTTCTGCGTCCCACCCCAATCCTGTCCAACACCATGCCGACGTACGGCCCCATGACGGGCAGTCCCCGCGCGAAGCCGGCGATGGTCCCCAAGAAGTCGCCGAAGAGGACGAAGATGCCGTACAGCTCGACGAAGAAGCCGATGAACGTCCACCGTATGAGGATCAGCGCCAGGCCGACGAAGAACGCGGCTGTGCCTCGGGCTTTTTGTTTCCGCGCGAAGAAGAGGAGAGTCTTTTGCGGGCCGATGATGATTGTGAGGCCGATGAGGAAGAGGATCTGATGCGCGCGCGTCGTTAGTTGGACAGTCTTGTCGCTTCGATTCAGGGGTCGGAGACGAGGCCGCGTACGTTTCCCATCGCGAGCCTGGACGTGTTAGCAACCAGCCGTCCGCCTTTTGGGGGGCCAGAGGGCACGTACATGGCGCGGTCAAAGAACAGCATCACTCCTCCGACGAGGAACAGGCCTCCTGTGCAAGGGGCAGACCGATCAGCGTCCCGAGTCGCAATGCGCCGAAGCCCGTGCAGGGTGCATACCTACCGCCAGAGCAGAAGACCACCCCAATCTCTGCCGAGCACGTTAGCCTCCATCGCGTCGCACGGGAACACGTCCTCGTCGTCTTGCGGCGCGAGCTCGTGGTCGACCTACTCTGGGTGTCCGAAAGCCACATCGACATGTTTGCGGCGCTTGTTGTTGATTACTCCTTTGGACGAGTTGCGAGTGCGGATATCGAGTAGACGGTACGTCTGAAGGTTCCAACGCATAAGAAGCTCTGTGCGGAGAGGCCGTGGCGAGCAGTTGGGATTTCAAAAGCTGTTCGTCGACAATACGAGGACACCTTGGCATGCAGGGTCGTGATTTCAATGGGCGAGGAATGCAGTGCCGGCGTGGGCATTTTGGGTTTAGCGCCAGCGCCGCCCTTAGGCCCCAACATCTTCGAACCCTCGGTCAGGTGACTGCCGATTTGAGCTTGACTCGCACCCGCGCCCTGCATCTCACTCTTCGAAGGAAAGGGCCAGGAATCAAGTCCACGATATTGCACTCTGTGGACGGAACCCTCATGACCGTCTGCCGAAGGCGGGTGCCGTTCGTTGCTTGTGCCGCAGCACCGGCCTTGTCTGGCATCACGGCCGAATACAAGAGGCGATATCAAGCGGACGGCCAAAGGGATAAGGTTCTCACAGCATCTCGTAGAACTAAAACATCGTGCGCCTTTTAGCATCCTGGCCTCGATCCTGATGCCCGTGGACTTTCTTGGCCACAAGTGCGCATGCACGACGGTGGCTTATGTGAGTTCTACAGCCCTGTTTGAGGATGTTAGCTGACGGTACTTTGCACACGCTTCAGTCATGAACCGCAAGCAAGGCTCAGAAAACCGGTGCCGAATTCCCTTGCCGGCCGTTTCAGCAGTTATCCTCCCATGAGTACGGAGTACGAATCGAATAGATGGCTCCAGCATGTGTCAAGGAGTAAAAGCGGCGCGGGTTCCCGCGTGCTTTGGGCGACGATTGACAGGGGAAAGCCCACAGCAGCGCCCCACCGCGTTTTTGTGTGCCGATGCCTGAAAATAAATTCCAACCTTCGTCCTGCAACCTTCATCTCGCTCCATGCCGCTTGCTGTCATCCCTGTGCGCTTCTGGAGGCGCCAGCGACACACGTCAACTGCAATCGCGCCCGTCAAGCTCGCATGGCCAACGGGAGACGAGTGTCCAACTGCAAGCGCAAGGCCTTTTGTCGTGGGCAGGAGAATCAACACAGCAAGCGCGGCGATCCCCCGCAGGGAAGCCGGGTGCTCCATCTAGCTCCGGAGCCAAGCGGCTTCTGTATCTGCGAGGGATTGGAGATTATGGATGCAGAAAACGGGCTTGGGGTGGTTCGGAGCAGGTCACCATTGTTCCATGCTCATACAACTACTACACATGCCTCGACGGCCAAGCGCCTCGCTTTGGCAACTGAGATTCGTCTCCCGTACGTTCTCGGTACATGTCGACCTGGCAGAGAACAACCCTCCACGATCACGATTAAGCCGGAGCGTCATCTGCCATCCCTCTGCCGAAAGGCCAAGGGTGCATAGTTGGGGCTTGACTTTGTTGGTCGGACACTCTCCCTCGCCGCTGATGCCGCTCCGTAGTGCCCATCCGTCGACCGCTGTTGCGGCTGACGGTGTTCCGACGCTTCACTTCAAGACGGTGTGCGCGCCGCGTGCCTCGAGGAATGACTCGGCAGACGTCTGCGGCAGCGTCCGGATCAGGCCAAACACCTCCTTGTTGTGATAGCGCATCCGGGTCTTGGGGTCGAGGTACGGCGCAGGGAGGCCGGTGACGTCGCAATAATGCTTCGAGTGTGCCAGGGACGGAGCCGACTCGATGTTGGTATACGTCGCGCTCGGGGCCGTGACGGCGCCGCCGGGCGGCTTCAGGCTCTTTTCCAACACGAGCTTCGACAGGCTGCGCGACGCTTGGGCGAGGTTTGGGGGGTGGTTGTTGTTGTCGTTGGAGCTCGTCGCCGGCGTCGAGGTGCCGCTCGTCGAGAGGCCGTCGTCGGCCGGCGTCGCGCCGCCGCTGATGTCCTGGGGAGTCGCCAGCGCGGAGGCCTCCCTCCTGGATGCGTCGCCGACTATGGCTTTGAGGTTCTTGTTGCGGCGCTGGTTGGGCCGCCAGTTGCCGTTGCGGAAGTTCTTGTGGATGGCGTGGATGTCGAGCTGCTCGATGAGTTGCTGGTGCGCAATCTGCGCCTCTGTCGGAGCGGCCATGTTGCCAAGGCGTGCCGTGAAATGGACGGGGACGGCCGTTGCGTAGGAGGGGGAGTATTGTTTGTGTCGCGATGCAAGGTGGACGAAGGTTGCGATCCTGTTTGTGATTGTGGGCGAACGCTCCTGCGGCGCCTCACCGTGCCACAGCGGTGTTGGCACTGCCACGGCATCGCCAGGTACCGTTTTAATGCAGCGCGGCCTGGGTCCAACATCAACAACCAACAACCAACGGACGGCTTCGCTTCGCGCCGCGCGCAGAGCAGGTCGCAAGATGGTAAGGCTTTGGCGGATGATGGCTGTCATTCACTACTGTATCTGACTGGCTGTCGAGCAGGAGAGCCCGCACGAGCACCAGCAGAATCTCCTGCTGTCCCGCATCATCACCAACGTGGTACGGCCTCCCCCTCGCGTGGCCACGTAAACTCCGCAGGCTCAGCTGACTGGATGCAGGAAAAACTCAATGAGGCAGTTGTAGTCATGAACAAGAGCCTCCAGGTGAGTCGTCTGTGCAATGTACACAATGCGCAGAGCCATCTAACGCCTGGTCAAGGACATCAACATCCAAAACATGAATGTCGAGCTGGTCGCTCAAATGTTCAAGAACTACCAATCCAACGTGCTGTTTCACCTCGAAGGTACTCTCTGGCTTTATGCATCTGCTGCGCCGATTTATTGACTTTTCGAATCAGCAACCGATAATCTGAAGCCGCCGTCGTGAGGTGCGTGGTGTGAGCTGGCGACAGCGAGCGTTGGAGTATTGCCGTGAGGGATGCTCAACTGGCGCCTTATGATATGAAGCACGGAGATAGACTACTATATTCACGTACAAGGCCTCGTACGCCCCATTCCCCAGCGTGCATCTCCTACCGTCACCACGGAACGCCCACGCGAAGACGCAGCGCATCCGACCGCGATGTTGTTAGCGGCGATGCTTGTACATTTACTGGGGCCTCTGGGACCTGGACCCACCACCCGAGCCTCTCCCGTCATCGACCTCTCTCTCAGCCTCGCATTAAGTCTTTCTGTCCGTCGTCCGGTCAAGACGCCAATCAATTGGCGCCCGCGAGCTCGCCATTCAATACTCGTACATCGCCTGCGTCCCTACCGACCTTCCCCCAAACATGAACGGCTGATCTCTCTCGCGACATCTTCCACTCGCGCCAACCAGCCATGGCTCCCTCCGCCATCGACGACAAGCCGCGCGCGCGGGCGCCGGCGGCGGACAAGGTCTACCCGCCCGCCCAAGTCTTTCCCGCCAAGGAGACGCGGTTCGAGAAATACATTGTTCCTCGGGGGGATGGGCGTAAACGAGCGCTCGAGCGGCCCGACGGCGCCGCCATCGTCATCGACAACGGTCAGCGGCCCCGGTCACGGCGCGGCATGCCTCCTCAGCAGCTAACCTCGTGCCCCAGGATCGTCTTCTGTCCGAGCTGGATGGTCTTTCGAGTCGTCCCCGCGCTTCAGCATTCCTCCGATCATGTCCAAGTACCGCGACCGAAAGCTGGGGAGGACCTTTTCCTTCGCCGGGTACGACTGCTACGCCGATACGACGGCCAGAGGCCACATCCGAAACGCTTTCGAGGCCGGCACCGGCATCGTCAGCAACTGGGACGTCATGGAACACGTCCTAGACTACATCTTCCTCAAGCTCGGGATGAACAGCGCCGGCGGAGCAATCGATGTCCCCGTCGTTATGACGGAAGCCGTGGCCAACTTGCCATACTCGAGGAAATGTTGGTGCCGCCGCAGCACGTCGCCTCTCCCTCTACCCCGGCTGACTTTCGGGCAATAGCAATGACGGAAATCATCTTTGAATGCTACGGCGCGCCATCTGTGGCGTACGGCATCGACTCCTTATTCTCTTACAGGCACAACCAGGGCAAGACGGGCCTGGTCGTCTCCTCGTCCTACACGTCGACTCACGTAATACCGGTGTACAATTCGAAAGCCATGCTCGCCCAGGCCATTAGGCTTAACTGGGGCGGGTACCACGGCGCAGAGTACCTCCTCAAGCTGATCCGACTAAAGTACCCTGCCTTTGCGGGCAAGCTCAATGTTTCACAGGCGGAGCACATGGTCAGGGATCACTGCTACGTCTCCAAGGACTACGACAACGAGATCCGGAGCTACCTCGACTGGACAGGCCTCGAGGACCGAGACGTCGTTATCCAGTACCCGTACACGGAGGAAGTCATCGTGCAGAAGACGGAGGAGGAGCTCGCGCGGGTGGCAGAGCGGAAAAAGGAGAGCGGCCGGAGACTTCAGGAACAAGCCGCCAAGATGCGCCTGGAAAAGCTCATCAAGAAGGAGCAGGACCTGGAGTACTACAAGAGGCTCCAGAACCGGCTGGTGGACGAGACCAAGAAGGAGACGCGGCGCCAGCTCGACAGCCACGACATCAAGGACGAGGGCCAGCTCGACAAGATCATCAAGGAGCTGGAAAAGTCGATAAAGAAGGCCCGCACCAAGGACGTGGGCGGCGACCCGGAGGAGGAACAGGAGCAGCCCGACTTTGGCCTCCTGGAGATACCCGACGACCAGCTGGACGAGGCTCAGCTGAAGCAGAAGCGACAGCAGCGGCTGATGAAGTCCAACCACGAAGCCCGGGCCCGGGCCAAGGCCGAGAAGGAGGCCGAGAAGGCACGCGCCGCCGAGGAGATACGCCTGGACAACGAGCGCCGCGACAACGACCTCGAGAGCTGGCTGGGCGCGAAGCGACTGGCGCGGCTGGAGACGCTCCAGAAGATCAAGGAGCGCGACCTCCTCAAGGCCGACCTGGGCAATCGCAAGTCGCTCGCCTCGCAGATCCGCATGAAGAGCATCGCCAACCTCGCCTCGGACACGCCGACCAAGAAGCGCCGCCGGGGCGGCGACGACGACAACTTCGGCGCCAACGACGACGACTGGGGCGTCTACCGACAGATTGCCGTCGGCGAGAACAGCGACGACGAGCAGGAAGAGGAGGATCTCGCGTCGAGCCTCCGGCTGCTCGAGCAGGACCTGCTCAAGTACGACGCCGACTTCGACTACGAGCAGACCCAAGAAGCCAAATCCGACTGGTCCAAGTCCCTCCTGCACGCCTTCACCCGCGGGCCCCGCCCCTTCAACCCGGCCTCGCAGGCCGAGCTCAGCCAGGTGCACCTCAACGTCGAGCGCATCCGCGTGCCCGAGATCGTCTTCCGGCCGTCCATCGCCGGCGTCGACCAGGCCGGCATCGTCGAGATCGCCGGCGACATGGTCAACCACCGCCTCGCCGGCATGCCCAGCCGCGACGACTTCCTGCGCGACGTCTTCCTCACCGGCGGCAACTCCCTGTTCCCCAGCTTCGACGACCGCGTCCGCGACGGCCTGCGCGCGCTGCTTCCCGCCGACGCGCCCCTCGTCATCCGCCGCGCCGGCGACGCGTGCCTCGATGCCTGGAAGGGCGCCGCCGGGTGGGCCGGCTCGCCGGCGTGGAAGCAGTCGAGGATCTCGCGGGAGGAGTACCACGAAAAGGGCCCCGATTACATCAAGGCAAGGTCCCCCCCCCCGCGCC
>NRSZ01000818.1:0-26377 GCA_002901185.1 Tolypocladium capitatum
GGGGCCGGTTGAGAAGAGAACAGCATGCAAACAGGAGAGTGTGGTCTGAGGCACGCTGCGTCACAAGAAGACGTCGGCGACGTTTCGCCTTGGTCCACCCTGTACCAGCGAAGCACCTCAAACAGACCGCCGCATCGGTGCAACCACCACATGCGCGCCTCGGATGACCATACATCCGCCACCAGCCAAGTCCTCGAGATTTCAGGCATACATGCAGCGCGTCACCTGCAGCAGCGTGCTCAATTCCATTCCTGGGCGATATTTGAAGCTCGAGGGGACATCGATGGGACCTGGAGGCTCTTTCAATGCCTGACCTCACCGTGGCAGACTTCAATTTTGTGTCCAACGTTCCGATCGCGACCTGGTTACGTGATAGCTTAATACATGACGATAGAGGAGTCATGTCTTCTGCAAGGAAGCTGACGTCGAGGAGCACTCGTGGAGTGGCTGCCACCGTCTATAAAGACGCGTTGTCCTTCGACGCATATCCATGCTGGTACAAGGGCATCGGTCGATTCCCGTTGCACGGCGTAGCAAGCAACTATAGCCAGTGTCACAAGCTCATTATCCAACGATAAGAGTCGCGCCCAAGTCTGCGAGACCCATGTTGAGGACACGCCCATCCGTCGTATCGAGGAGTCCGATGACCTCGTCCGACTTGGAGTCGCCCAGGCCATTCAACCGAACCACAATGGGTCGCATGAACAGCACAGCCCAGAACGCAAACGGTAAAGATTAAATCATCCTGTCCGGTGACGGACCTTCAGTTTGTGCATGCAGAGTTGTGTTTTCGACTTGTTCACTAACGCGCAGTCATTAGAAAGCCCCTTATGCACCCCCCGTACGAAGCAAGTCCCATCGTCAACCAAAAGCACCGTCCACATCCCGAAGCACTCCCTATAAACACATTCGCCGTGATGCTCGCTGCTTAAACGCCCGCCCGTATTTACAAACACACGTCCCTTTTGTTACAGCCCTATCCCTCCCGCCGCCCACCCGCGGAAGCCGTCGGCACGGTCACCCTGGTCGCCCTGCGGTGGGTGCGCAGGCTGCCCCTGATTCCGTCGCCTCTCGTCCTCGGCCTCGGCGTGGGCTTGCTGCATCCTCTGTCGCCACCAAAGCAGACACACGAGCGACATGGTGATGCCAATGATGAGGACGCTCTCAAGCACCCCGCCATCGTCATCGCCTCTCTGTCCGGCGCCAATCGTACCGTCAAACGTGTCTACCACGTACAGCTCGTCTTCGGGCAAAAGGTTGTCGTCTAGAAAGTTGGCAATCCACTCTCCCAAAGACCAGTCCTTGCCTTTTTCTACAAACCATGTTAGTGAGGGAGGCCGCTCCCATGGGCGTGGATCAGTCTTACTAGGCTCGTCTTGAATCGAGTGAATGGGACCATGGGTAAGGGTGTTCCACGCGCTGCGCACTCGAAGCTTGAGCAAGCTCAGAGTCACCGGAAGATATGCCTCCTCGTTCACTTCCAACGCGTGGTCGTAGTAGCGCTTAGCCAGGTGGAAGTCTTGCGTCAGCCCGATGCCGTTCTCGTGCATCCAGCCCAGGTTGAAGAGGGCCTGCGCGCTCTGAGAGTAGTCCGACGCTCCGGTGTAGCACTGGACGGCTTTGCCGACATCGCGCTCGGTTCCTATGCCGTAGAAGTAGTAGTCTCCCATCTTCACCGTGGAGTCGATGTTGGATTGTCTCGACGACCGCGTCCAGTAGATGAGCGCCAGCGCCGGGTTCTCCAGAAGGTTGGCCTCATCCCGGGGCTTTTGGAACCACTCTGACATGGGCACGTTGGACCGAGCCGTGTCGAGCATGTAGGCCACGTTTGTCTGAGCTTTCTCGTATCCTTGCTCGGCAGCCATGAGGTACTCGAGGAATGCGAGCTCGTGGTCTCCGGCCTCGAATGCTTCGTTGGCATCGGCCCAAGACGACACTAGCGGCTCTGCTTTCTCGGCGACGTTCTTGTAGTATGTAAGAGCTAGGCCGCAGTGCTTCTCCCTACCCACTCCATGATGCACCATTTCGGCCAAGTAGTAGTGCGCCTCGATGTTGCCGTGCCTTGCCGCGAGCTCAAAGTGGTTGTTGGCGATCCTAACGTCATCTGCCCCACCCTGATCGAGGTATAGTCGGCCCATCTGGACTTGCGCAGGGGCGTAGTCTTGGTTGGCAGAGGCCGTGAATAAATCCATGGCCAGCTGGAGGTTCTCTTCGCTGCCGTATCCGTTCAACAGCATCAAGCCTCGGCCATATTGAGACTGTGCATCGGCGAGCGTAATGCCACGGTCGAACCAGACCTTGGCCCTCGGGAAATTTTGAACCACGCCTTCTCCCCTCAGGTACATCCGGCCGATGTATCCGGCAGCCTTGCCGGCCATTTTCTCGATTTCCTTGGTGTAGCTCTCCGCGATGCGGTTGTCCTTTTTCCAATACCTCGACGCGACCAAGAAAAAGTACTTCCTGGCTAGATCGTAATCCCTGCCGAGCCCACGCTGCCCTTCGTAGTAGATTCTGCCGAGGTTGAACGAAGCCTTGGAGTCGCCTTTCTTCGACACGAGATCTAGATACTCGATGACATCGTTGATGGATGCATGGGCATCCGAGTGCGGGCTAGTCTTTATCGCATTGATACCAGAGCTGGAAACACTGGCACCTTCTCCGTAGATGCCACCGTCGTCGTCGGTAATGCGCCATCCTTGATAGATCCAAGACATGCCTCCTGGAGGCCCAGACCGGTACCAGCTCATGGCCTTGTCGGCAACTCGTTTGTAGTATCTAGCCGCCGTCTCGCAGTTTTTGGAGGCACCGATGCCGCCGTGGTGTCGAAAAGCTGTCGCCATCTCGGCTCGGGTATCTCCCCTGATGGCCGCAAACGTGTAATAGAGCAAGGCCTTGGCTTGATCTCGAGGAACGACGTCGGCTATTCCAGTTGAATGGTAGAGGCCCAGCATATACTGAGCAGTGGTATTTCCATAATTCGAGGCCAATTGCTGGTAGTGATTGAAGGCCGTGTGGAGGTTTCGCGGGTGGCTGTAGTTGCCGAAGAAGTTGAACTCGGCAAGCATATACAGCGCGTCAGAGTTGTTCTGACGAGCAGCTTGTTCGAGTAGCTCAACGGCGCTCAACAGAGGGCCACCGATGGAGTTTGCGGGCTTCTTCTGGGACGGAGCAGTGGCGGGGCCTGTCGGGATCGACTTCATGATATATCGGAATACGGTTCCAATGACGCTGGATGTTTGTCGTCTTCGGCGGTGTTGCGATCGCGGGATTTTTTGCAGCTCTCGGAGCGCGGAGTCGACAAGATCAGCACCTGGATTTTGTCAGCTTCCAACGTGTTTGCAGTTTAGCGGGTTGTGGCAGCGCACCTGGTTTCTGAACCACAGGTTGGGTATGTTCCGCAGCCACGTCTGTTTTCGGGCCAAGTCCATGGCTCTTGGGGTCGCGTCGACCTGCCTTGTCTCTCTTGGCATCGTGATGGTCCTGCGCGTTCGTGCTGAGTACGGCGGCCGCCTGCGAAAGCACTACAGAAGAGCGTGAGCTCTCGACGCTGGTATGACGCAGAAGTGAGGATGCGACTTACGGAGTAGCCAAACAGCCGCGCTCTTCATGCTGGGCAATCGCTATATGCCGGAAAATGACAATCGCGCCCAGAGCATGGCTGGTCCCCCGACAGATGTGCGCAGCGAGGGGCAAAGTTGCGTCAAGTTGGAGTTGATGGAGCTGTCGTGACAGACCACGAGTACTATTACGAGTCCTGAGTATTACTTCGTACAAGCTGTCCACTTTGGACTTGTTGACCCATGTCAGGTCAAGAGCCGACAGGGATCTCGAGCCATCCCAGAGGCTGACTAAGTCGGGCGGGCCTCGGTCACGAGAACACTTTGACTACGTCGGACGTTCACCTGCGGCAAACAAAAAACTTCACACATATTCTGCTTCAATTGCGACTAAGAGACTTGCGGCAATACAAATATTAAATTCGGCCTGGCCCAGTAACCCCGTGGAAATAACGGAATCGAGACAACATGGGCTCTGTCACTTTGCTTCCTCAGGCAGCCATTTTTGCAGACACAGCCGACTGGACCCCCACCCAGAGAGAGGCTAAAATCAACGGGCCGTACGAAGTAGGCGCGTTGATTGCTTCCCTGTCAGCTCCAGTGTTCCGCGTCTTCTCCACGCGCCTCGTCGCCGTTTGCTTCCTTTCACGATTGGTATTCCGCCCCAACAAAGCCTTGGCTCTTGTTTTCTAGACAGCTGCCAACCTTTGCTGGCATCCACCAACCTAGTTCCAGTCAATATCCCAACTCGCTCGATATTTTGCCAATTCCCTTCCTCGGAGCCTCTCGTGCAATTCGAGGGCTCAGTTTCCTCCAGCCGGCTCCATCTGTTGTCCTCGGGCGATATCCCACAATGTCGGCTGTCAAGCGCAAGAACAGTACGTTGACAAACGGGACGGATGCAAAGAAACCCAAAGCCAATGGCAACATTGCGTCCTTCTTTAATGCACCGAGGCCGAAGATTGTCGACGCCTCTGCACCCGCACCGGCAGTCAAGTTCGACAAGCAGAAGTGGGTTGACGGCCTCACGCCAGAGCAGAAGGAGCTTCTCAAACTCGAGATCGAGACCCTAGACGACAGCTGGTTGGCCCTCTTGAGAGACGAGGTCACGTCCAAGGAGTTTCTCGAGCTGAAGAAGTTCCTCGACAAGGAGACATCGGCTGGAAAAATATGGTTTCCTCCCAAGGAGGATGTATACTCCTGGTCAGTCTTGAGCGCAATGCAGCCGACATGTCGATGGCACGGCCGACTCTCTAACAAGTCACAGGTCTCGCCACACTCCCTTCAACAACGTCAAGGTCGTAATCGTCGGCCAAGACCCCTACCACAACGTGAACCAGGCCCACGGCATGGCCTTCTCCGTCCGGCCGCCGACCCCTGCGCCACCTTCTCTCAAGAACATATACATCGCCCTGGGGAAGGACTACCCGAGCTTTGTCGCACCGCCGAACAAGGGCGGCCTCCTCATACCCTGGGCTGACCGCGGCGTCCTCATGCTGAACACCTGCCTCACGGTCCGAGCACACGAGGCCAACTCGCACTCCAACCGCGGATGGGAGCGTTTCACGCAAAAAGTCATTGACCTCGTCGCACAGAAGCGGACACGGGGCGTAGTGTTCATAGCGTGGGGCACACCGGCGGGGAAACGGGTGCAGAAGGTGGACAAACAGCGGCACCTGATCTTGCAAAGCGTGCACCCAAGTCCACTCAGCGCCCCGAGGGGATTCTTTGACTGCGGCCACTTCAAGACGGCCAACGAATGGCTCGTTTCGAGGTATGGCGATGATGGCGAGATTGACTGGGCTTTGACGCCCGGCATGTCGACCAAGAAGCCAGCCGAGCCGGTCGCGGAAAGCATGGTAGCGGCACAGGCAGCAACGAATGGCGCGGACAAGTCGAAGAAGGTGGAGGGCGACATGGACTCCGACGACGAGGACGCTTTGGAAGAGGCTCTCAGGCTCGCAGAGGAGGAGGCAAAAAGCTAAGGGCAAAGTCTTAGGGCGCACGAGCCATGGTCATCTTGCTATGGTAAGAGGGGTGGCACGTTGGTTACACTTGCACGCCCCCGTGTTGAGGTTGGACCCAGTCTGGGATGGACTACTTCGTATCTCGTCATGTCTGGATTTGTAGGATTTCAAAGGCTCACCATGGTGTTGTGCGCAAGGCTAATGGGTTCAAACACGGAATGGAATCGTCAGAGCTGACAAGTCGAGTCGTCAACGCGGGGACAGGCACCAACACGGACCGAATGAACCCGTCCGTCATTGGACAACGGTCTGCAGCAGTCTGATATTTTTAACAGTGCATGAGCAGCTCTCGGGTGCATGATTCATGCTTACTGGCTACATGGGTGTTTCGGGCTGCCAACTCATACCTCATCCGCAGCCAACGGCTGTCTTGGGCTTCTCGGGATTGGCTCATGAGCAGCTTGCTCGATGCCAACTCACACGTACATACGTAGCGGCGGGCCTATGACGGGCCAAGTTCAGCCCAGCGGGGCCGTGGCTGGGGCCGGGCAGGCAACCAGGGCGAGGTCTGAATTGACTTCTTTCGAGCGTGCGAGCTGGAGGAATACGAGCAGCACCGCTAGGGCCCGCGGTAAGGGACCGCGTCGACGCGATGGGACAGACGGGTTAATAATAGGCCCAACACGGCCGTCGTGGCTTTCATTAGCGTGAACGCTCGGGGCCAATCACTGCCAGGGACCTGGGCCATGAAGCCGAGCAAGATGGCATGACCTCAGCTCCCCGTACGTACTCGTACGTCGGTTTGCCTTTCATTGGCGACGACATGACGCGCCGCTGCATGAACGGGCATACGGAGGATGCGTGCAGAGGCTCGCCCGCCATGCCGGTTCCAGGTTGACGATGGAGGGACGACGATGGAGGGACGACGATGGGCCGTCCAAATTTGGTGCAACCACCGCCACACATGGCTGGCAAAGGTGGCACCGGTGAGACATTGCGGTGATGGGCCCGGCTCCCGGACGGCAGACGGCGCCACGACGAGTCCACGGGAGCAAGGCGGCAGCAGGCCGCGACCTTGTCGAGGAGCCGGAGAAGACTGGACGGCGGGTTGAAGGTTCAGTCCGTCGCCCGAAGTGACGATGTCGTGGTTAGGGTTGGCGGCCCCAGCTGATGCCCACAGCCACGAGCGTGCACCGTCGACGGCCACTGACAGGTGCTCGACCTTGCCCCTGGCCCGCGCTGCAGCCTGCCGCTGCCTGAGCACGGACCCTCGGCGCTGGCCAGCAGAGCAGCCAAGTACCCCGTGCACGCCGGCCGTACCGCTGCGGCGCGTGCTGGGCGCCCGGTACCTGGACCCGCCGCAAGCCACCCCCAACCCTCCAAATTAGGTACCCGTCGGCCCAGAGCGACGCCCAATCTTAGCGGCTGGGAAGGAGGCCCCTGGCCGCCCGTCACGGCCAATTATCTGAGACGCACGCCCCTGAAGCCGGCCCAGACCAGCACCCAGCACCAGCAGCGGCATCTCCCACACAGCACGCTCGCTACCCGCATCATCGTCGCTTTCCCCCTCCCTCCCTCTCCTTTCCCGCCGGTTTGACTTCGCAGCTGTTCGCCCCCGAGTGCGTGCATCGGGCTGATCCCTGTTCTTGTTCGTCCTCTTCGATCTTATCCTCCGACCTCTTGCCGTTCGCTCCCTTGCGTTCCACGTCGCCGCCCCTCACCACTTACACGTTCCCGACGCGACGTCCAGCCTCTGCTTCACCTCCGTCTGCGACCAGTAGGCTTTGCTCTTTCGTCTCTCCTTTCCCTCGCTGCGGCCTTCTCCCGCCTGCCAGTCACGGGACCGCCAGCTGTCAACCGGCCCGCCCCTATTGTGAACGGCCCTGCACTTTTAACCCGCGCCGCTGCGTTGCCTCGTCCACCTTCAGCCGGATGAATCGCCGTCTTGCCCGCCCTTAGATACCCCTTTTCCCGTCGCCGCAGCACGCACGCCTGCCCGCGATGCCCGGTCTCTTTGCCCGGTTCAAGGGCCGAGATGGCATCCGGTCCAAGAAGAAGAATGCCATCTCCGACCTCGCCAACTCGCTGCCCCAGAAGCCAAAGTGGGACGACGCCTACACGCGCAAAACGGTCGAGCCGGAGGAGATACACGAGCTCTTGCATTGCTGCACCGAGGAGCTCAAGGCGCGCGGTATGTCGTTATTTCCCGAATGCGCTCTGCCGTCACCCGCCATCACGCCTTCGCTAACCTTCGTCTCGCATTGTAGGACTCGACCTTCCCTTCCTCCTGCTGCCTTTCCGGCCGACGTCTGACCCGAGTGCTGTTCGCACCTTCGTCAGGCATTTTTTCGACCATGCCTTCACCTTGAATGGCGATGCGTTGCTCCAAGAGCTGCGCATGACTGAACCCATGGTAAGCCACCCGCCGCCACGTGGGACCCCAAACACGATGTTTATACGCCATTTATAGGTGATATCCGGTGTCACAAAGTGGTGCTGGAGTCGTCTCCAGGGTGGTGTCGTCGGCTGGGATGCCTACGAACTGTTCAAAGTCGGCGAATTCGGTACGCGGAGCCTCCTGAGCTTGTCCCATGCTTCACCCCCTTGCCTGTGCTTGTGCGCTGACATGTGCCCAAGACTCGAACAAGGCTCGTGGTTCTTTCAAGACGTTCATTCCGATAAGCGTGGAGAATGGCGCCAGGCAGCGCATTATTTTCGACTTCTTCGATTTGATTGCAGCAATCGCTGCACATGGCAAGTCCAACGGCTTCGGAGGTCGGCAGCTCTCTCGAATGGCTGCGTGGTGGGCGTTCGAGCACAAGGACACGGGTAGCGGTTTCGACGGCGGCTACAAGGCCTGGCTGAGGTCAGATTTGACTGAGCCGTTGAGGAAATAATAGCATGCTAATCAGCATCACAGTGCGGCCGATGCTACGAGCCACCTGTTCTTCGCCTACCTCAGATCGCTTTCTCCTGAGCAGAGCCCTACCGGCATCTCTCTGCTGCCCCGGTCGCTTGAGAAGCTGCTGAAGGATACTCCATACCCTCCGCCGAGGTCGCAAGGGATGATGTCGAGCACCAACAAGCTGGTTATGATGGTCGACGTTGTTTCCCCTACCCCCTTCGCCCTGCTGCGTCGTGCTGGGCACTTCCAGTATCGCGACTCGGACAGCGGCCTCCAGGAATTCTCCAATTATGACGATCCGGTCAAGGCCCTGACAGAGGAGTGCCTCCGGGTTCTCAAGGCCATCTCGTCGGCAAACCAGTCGCAGGTCTCGAGCGTCAAGCACTCGACTAGCTTGCGTGACGCTTCCTGGTCACGATTCGAGGACATTGGCTTCGGCAGCACGCTAGAGGAGGAGGATGAGGATAACGACACCGTCGTGATGTCGAGGCCAGCTCAGGGAATCAGGAGCACTCCCGCGTCCGGAGATCGGTTAGCACGACCCATGACGCCTTCGTGGGCCGACTTCCTGTCCTCGGGCTTCATCGACGAGAATGCGGCCCGGCCGAACCTGCTTCTGCCCCCTGACAAAGTCCTCCCGCCAATCGAGATCAGGCAACACAGTTCCCAGTCCCACCGCCCGCGCCTGGAGTCGGACCGCAACCTTGAGCCTGGCGAGCTTGCAAGCATCACCGTCATGGAGCTGGACGACGCCTTTTGGTGGGTGTGGATGAGCAGTCTTGCTCCTGAGGAGACATCCGATAGAAAGTCTGCCTTTGGCAGGTGTGCCGTGATCGAGACCAAGATCAGCACAGCGCGCTGGATCATAATGGAGGAGATGATCGCCGGCGCCGCGCCCGAACCACAGGAAGGTGCCTATATCGCGGAGAAGAAGGGCTTCTTCAGCTGGACGAAACGGGGCAAGACCATGGCACGACGCAGATCCACTGGCAGACATGCTCTAGACCGAGGTGAAAAGAACGCAGCAAACAACTTCAGCGACAGCAAGACGAGCTTTGGCGCCGATACGCACGCCAGAATCCAGGCCAAAGCCGCCCAGTTGCGAGCGATGAAGGACCACGAGCAACAAGCGGCAGCGGCCGCCTCGCAACGTCGCGGCCGCACGGATGCGGAGCTGATGGCGGAAAAGACTAACAGCGTCTTCACCCTTCAGCCAACCATTGTCGGCGAGGCCTCGTCTGCGATGAAATGGGTCAAGAAGTACGACAAGGGCGCCATCAAGGATGCGTACATGGCCAATAGCAGCGCTGGCCGTGGTCTTGCCGTCTCCTCAGCACCATCGGAACAC
Source organism: Tolypocladium capitatum (assembly GCA_002901185.1). NCBI lineage: Eukaryota > Fungi > Ascomycota > Sordariomycetes > Hypocreales > Ophiocordycipitaceae > Tolypocladium > Tolypocladium capitatum. Next base: position 9,778 of record NRSZ01000818.1, read on the forward strand.
ACCAACGGCGGTCCCGCCTCTAACACGAACGGTGGCCCCCATGCCGCACAGAGCGCCCCTCGAGTGCCTGCGAAGGATCCGTCACCAGCGTCGATTGCTTCGCCTGGGTCGCAGTCTCTCCAGTCGCCTCCCCCTGAGCCAGAGCACAAGGAAGCGGACATCTCTACCTCGGACAAGGCGGAAGAAGCAGGCGTCCACCCTTTGGAGCGAGAGAGTGCGGTAAAGAGCCTCAGCCCGCCACCTCCGCCTAAAGATTCCGAAACCGGTGACGTGGTCCGGGAGGTCGTGACACCTGAGCCGGCAGATGTAAGCTCCGAGCCTAACAAGTTGCAGAAGAACATGTTCCAGGGCAACAGGGACAAGTCAGGGGGATTGCGGAAGCTGTTCGCTCGAAAGAACCGCTCATCCAAGCTTCCGGAGAACGCGTCCGCAGATCTTAATGGTATGTTGCACCAAGAGCAGCCAGCCGCAGACCCCGACGTGCAGCAGACCCCGACTCCGGCCGCTACGCCGTCCCCGGCCCGCGAAAATCGGGCCCCCGTGCAACCTCAGGAACCAGAGACACCCGCGCAGCATCCCTACGTTGAGCCTCTCGTTTCTCCGCATCAAGTACCTGAAACCCCCAAGACCATTGAGCACCCAGAGCCCGCCTATGAGCATTCCGTCGGTGAAGACCTCTCACGTGTCAATACGCGAGATGCGGCAGAGGCCAGCCAAGAGTTCTCGCGCTTCGACCAAGGACCCCTCGCTGAACAGCCTGCGTTCAATCCCGATGAGGACGACGGTGATGCTACCCCGCCACCCATTGCCCGTCATCCTCGACTTCAGGAGAGCGAGAAGGTCGAGGATAAGCTCATCCAGAGCGCAAGTCCCGGCGTACAGGATCGCTGGGCCCAGATCCGCAAGAATGCTGCGCAGAGGGCGGCCACCAAAGTCAAAGACGAGCCGACGCGAGGTGCTGCCATCAAGGCGGCCGAAGGTGACGACGACACCAGTGGAGAAGAGAGTAAGTACTTGTCCTGCTGATCATGCGGCAACCTTACTGACTTCGTTCGCAGCGATCGAGTCCCGCGTTGCTCGCATCAAGGCTCGTGTTGCCGAGCTCACTGGCAACATGGAGGACAGTTCCTCTCCCCAGGGAGTGGCGAACCGACGTTAGGACCGATCGCCTTTCTGGTGATGCTTGGGGACCGGCGCTTATGACGGGAGAGCGATTACGGCCTGCCCCTTCTTCGTCACTATGCGACAATCTTGGCAGCCGCACTTCAGCCTGATTTCAGTTCACATGTGCGGTTGCCGCGTACTGCGATATTCCAACGTTAGCCCATCTATTCATAATGCGAGCCTTCGCTTCTCATTTGTCTGGGCCTTGTCTCCTTTCATTTCGAGTTATTTCCAACCACACATGATACCACGGGACGGCAGATGCGGTCATGGTAGCACCAGCCGGATAATCAACGCCTGCTTCTGTTAACCAAATCGGCGACGTCTAGGTCCCCATTCGCTATTTTATTCGGACAGGCCTGAGGCAAGTGCGTGGATGCTGAGGAATCGATACCAAAAGATCGAGGCTCGGGTTTCGTCTGGGTTATTATCCTTGATTTTTTTTTTCCTTTTTTTTAAACCACAGCTAGTTGTCCCTGTCGTTTTTTAGTCGAGGTATATTCGTTTTAGCCCTTTCCAGGTACTCGCAGCGAAGAGACGCAATCCAAGTTGACATTGAAAGCGAGATACGAATAGCCGCCAGGCTCGGGTTAATTGGAATTTGATATGTAGAAACCTGAGAATGGAACTTTGTCATCAACTCGAGCTCCAGTCAAGCTGTGCAAGGCTGTTTGTTGCCGTCCATCCATGTCCCATCTCTTTCGTGTGCGCAACGCTTCAGCGTATTTAGTCGTCGTAGTCGTCGTTGTCTTCCATGGCAATCGTCATGAACTCCCCCTCCTCTGAATCGTCCGCGTCGCTCGACTCGGGCGTCAGCTGCCGCGGCGCTCTCCGGCTCGACGCCCCGACGGGACGCCTCGCCAGGTGCGGGTCTCTGTCTGTAGGCCGTTTGGGTAGAGCCGGACTTGGCTCGACGACGGTGGGCTGCTTGGGCTGAGGCGCCCTCTCAGTCTCCTGCTCATCGGTCGGACGCTTGGGGAGCGGCCGGTTGGGGGGCTGTTCGGACGGGGAGAGCGCGGGTGGTGAGATCGTTAAGCCTCGGAGGTCGTCGGCCACTTTGCTGTCCCCTTTCTTCTCCTCGACCTTCCTAGCCGGCCCGTCAAAGTCAACGAGCCTGCCTTCGGCGCTGTCGTCCTTCATGCGAATCACATCGTCCTTTTCAATCTCGGTGCCCGCCCGCACGCCGGTGAAGCCGCAGCGCTTCAGAATCTCCCCCGTCAGCTCGGGATAGCGCAGGTGGCCGCTCACGCGCTCGCTCAGGTCCACGTTCTCGAGGCCGTCGACGCCGCGCACGGCCTGCAGGCCCGCGACGCCGAGCGCGAGGCTGTGCATGCGGTACACGAAGCCGAGGATCATGTCGTTCTCCGAGTACACGTTGAAGATGCGGCCGGCGACGACGGTGCGCAGCGTGCGCCAGTGCGCGGGGGCCGACGGCGCGGGCGTGCCGATGAGAACCACGTCGGCGACGAGGCCGAAGGCGTGCCGCTCGGCGAGCGACTGCAGGCACGCGTGGATGGCTGCCGCGCCGAGCGAGTAGCCGATGAGCGTGACGGGCCGCTCGCCCTGGACGCGGTTGATGAGCGCGTCGGCGAGCAGCCGGCCGGCCTTGCGGGAGCGGCTGCTCGCGCGGCTGAAGGGGTTGTCGATATTGGACGCCGCGGCGAGGACCTGGATGGGCCAGAGGGCGGCCCACAGTGTGGCCAGGACGGTGCGCTTGATGACCTCGGACTTGAAGGCCTGCCAGGCAAACGACTGCACGAGGTCCTGCAGTGCGGTGCCGAGCGCGAGAAGCGTCTCCATCTCGTAGCGCAGCGCGAAGACCTCGGTGTCGGCGCCGAGGACGCGCCACGGCTTCCTGATGTCGTCTTCCGAGCTGAGCCAGCCGTTGATGCCGATGGTAAGGCGCAAGCGGCGCTGGTCCGGCGGCTGCTGTCCCTCAGGCGACTTATTTTGGTAGTCTCTGCCCCATTCATCGTCGAGGGGGATGAAGCGGAAGTCGTCGACCTCTTTAGCGTAGCTGTCCATCATTTCACCCTGAATCCGTGTCAGCTCTATATATATATGAGAGCAAGGTCCATGGCATATTGAGCAGACTTACCGTCATCTTGGCGCCGTACGCACCAAAGAGGGCTCCCACCAACGCGCCATTCATCCAAAAGATGCCCAAGAAGCTGGCCACTCCTCCCAGACCAACACCACCCATGACGCTGCCAATGGCACCCGCAACAAGGGGAGCAGCCAGGCCGCCCGTGACGCCGATGACGGCGGCTCCGGCTACGGACGCCAGGCCGACTTTCCAGAAGCGGCTGACCTTGTTCTCCTGCCTGCGCTTCGCTGCCTCGGCCTCGGCGGACATAGTCTCCTTTTGGCTCTGGTCGGCGGTGGACGACTCCATCAGGGACTTGGCGATCTCCGCTTCCTCCCTGTTGACGAACGTCTGGGGCAGTTCCAGGGCAGATGCGAGGTACAGGACCAGGACGCGGGAGTGGGCCGAGTACTTGCCCGTGGATAGGAGGAGGAGCAGGACGCAGCTGAGGGCTTCCCTTCTGTCCTCTGGCGGGATCGTCGCCAGTCTCGTGGGGATCGGGTGGTACAGAGCTTGGAGGGACGATACGTCCTCCGACTTGTCGATTTGGACGTTGCCGAAGCTGATGAGGTTCTCGCCGTCTTCGGGCGTATCCAACCTCTTCTTCTCCATGTTCTCCCGCCTGGTCTGCCGCTCCGCCTGAATCTTGGCATTATCTTCCACCCTGACAATCTCCTGCAGCTTCGGTAGGAACTCCTTCTTCCACTCTGCCATGTGCTTCAGGGCCGCCGTCTGGATGCGCTCTGCCTGGCGGGCGGCCTTGCCCGTGAGTTTCTTCTCCGTCTGGGGCTTTCCATCTTGAGACGACGCTTCCTGGGCGGCGGGCTTGCTGTCTCCCTCCTCGGGATCGTCGTCTGGGGAAACGGAGCCCAGCTCGTCGGCAGAAGTCTCCAGACGGGAGATCATGTACAAGGTGAGGATCTCGTCGACGAGCTTCAACAGCGCCTGACGCCGGGTGGGGTTGAGAGCGACGACGAGCTGGCGGGGGTCCGCGCAGAGGGGCGCCATTGTTGGCAGATGGATCTGGTTCCCCTGGGCCTGAGTGTCCTTCAATGGGTGGTTCGCAAGGACCTGGGAGTTGTTGGTGCGATGATGACGACGTTGGGTGTAGCCTTGGTCACATAGGCACGGGCCGGCCCCCACGCTAGATTCGAGATATCCGACAACCGACGCAACCAGTGATACAACACGACCTGGAACAGTTTGTGGGTGATGCCTGCTCTGTTGGGATGGTTATGAGTTGACAGAGCTGAGAGTCGCGGGTTCGTGGTGGTACGTACCTGTCTGGCCTGTGACGTCGACGCACTAAATATTAACCGGGCGCGGCCGGGGACGTCGGCGAGATCGGATGCATGATGACTAGTAATATTGGAAGAGAGCTGTGAATATAAGCGATGCCTGAGCACCCACTCACCATCTGCTCAACTATGTGACTTACTATCCGCAAAGAATCGGTTCCCAAGCCTACGAGAACACCTCTGTCTCCCTGGCCTCCCCGAAAGTGGGCCATTGTGGCGCGGTCGTGGCAGAGCGCTGACAACTATAAATTCGGGTGTCCCCGCTATCCCGTAGTCCTGGATAAAGGCGATCAAGCTTCACTGCTGACCACTTGCATCGCATTGCGTGCGGAGCCGCTCGCCACAAATAGCTTCACGTCTGGCTCGTTTGGTATGCCTGATGGAGCTTCCTCCAGGCATTTGAGATACCCGGGGCCGAGGGGCTGTTTCAGACCTCGATACTTTGGGTCGGCGCTGGAGCCTCGAAGTGCCAGCCAGTCCAAGATTTCTGGATCCTTGGTCTCTGGAAACAGCGTCAAGAAGCCCAGTCGAGCACCAGGGTCGATGGCGTAGTCTTGCGACAGTGGAGGGATAATATTGAGGGCAACGCTGGCATATTCGCCAGGCGATTGGGGCGCTCCGAATATATGGGATGCCTCTCTCCCTGTCTCTTAGAAATGGGAGGCACGCTCTTCTAATAATTAACATGCCTACGGGCCCCTGATCTCCCTGAACTGCGTCGTCTAATGTGTAAGTGAGTGAGACCGTACGGTTAACCCGTGAGTGAGCATGAAGTGAGCGACCACGCTCGTCAAAGCTGTCTAGCCTTATAATCAGATGGTCTAAGTAAGTGAAAACCCCTTTCCGAGTGGTCAATTGACGCCCCGGAGACTTGAGTGCAGATTCGCGCATCGCGTTTGCAGTGCCCTTCCGGACGGTGTTTCACTCCATCCAAATGCATGCTGGCCATTCCGGGTTGTGCATACTGTCATGCTTGTTTCCTAAAGGCGCAATTGCTTCAAAAGCAGGTCAATGCAAGGCCTGTTCGGGAATGTGCTGCCGCCGTGATTGTTGGTGTTCAGAAGTTTGCAGATGAGATTCGGATCAAGAGCAAAGCCACCTCAAATAGGGATTGAGAAGGAGCTAGGAAAGAAGTGCCACGGCCCTTATTGTTGATTTTTAACGGCAGGCGAAGTGGTGCAGTGAATGAATCCGTGGGCGACAAGCACCGTGAATTTCGTCATCAACCTGGACAGCACAGTCGAGGTCTAACTGTAGGGACTGGGTGCCCTGGATGCCATTGGACCGCACAATACCAGGATCTTAAAATTACTGTTCTTATAGTATACTCAAACGAAGCTCTTCTCCGGGCTCTCGTTGCTGAAGCCCCTTGATGTCTTCGTACTTGACCAAGGGACTTGTCCAGTTTCGGTAGCTCGCGAGCGATTTGTTGTTGGCGATGGCATCCTTCAATGTGGCGTTCGTAGACCTTGCGTCAATGCGAGCGCGCAGCACGAAAATGATGGACCGCAACAGGTGCGAGGACACAGCATTCCGTGCAGCTCGCAAACGCAAACCGATCATGGCCGTTGTTCCTCTTGGTTAGAGCACTTCGACCCAAACGGGAAATGGCGTCTAGAGTTGCAATGTTCATATATATAGAGTAATAAGAAAACTTCTCCATACATTGACAGAGTGCCGGAGTGGTTAACGGGAAGGTATTGAACCAGAGACGTCTTCGGAGCGTTTCTTTACTAGATAACCTTTGGCCTAGGTCGCGCAGGTTCGAATCCTGTCTCTGTCGAATTTTTTGCCTATCCCCCTCACGTCACCACCCACCACCTTGTGTGGAGAAGCAGGAGGAAGATTATATATGGTGTTTCTTCTTCCTTGCTTTATGATTTTTGGAATAACCGAACTTTGAGACCTGGAGCACGACGACACCAGGCGTTGCGAGGTGGAGACAACTGAAGTGGACTTCGAAGACCTTTGTTTCTTCGGCGCATAACGCAGTATATATTGGGGTGACCGACTGGCTATGGTACTAAAGAGAACTTTTCTCTCCGATTCAAGGCGTCTCGGAAAACTCGACGGTTGCCACGAGCAGTATAGCTACTTTTCCTTGGACATGAGACATAGATGAAGATGCCCACATCGCTCATTTCCTTCACAAAACCCATCGACGACGTCGGTGGATCTTAACTAAAATGGAGTGTTCATAGATCTCCTCTCGGGAATTCTCGGTGTGGCAATTCTCGTTGGGGTAAATCTTCCTAGGCTGCATTCACCATTGGGGATGCCTTTAAATTGGGGCGGTTTTGTACTTCGTATCTTGGAGAGACAACACATGACCCTGGCGTGCACATCGTGTTCATAGCAACTTGCCTTGACGTGAAGGATATACGAAGCCCGAACAGTAGCCAGGTCGGGCTAATTCGCAACCATGTGTCAAGTGGCGGCAAGCTGCAAACGCTTGGACGCAGCCCGATGCTCGGTGACGGTTTGTTCAAACTGGCGACTGCGTTCCTTCCTACGCGACCCTCTCTTCGGTGCTACCCCACATGCCTTTGGCGGCAAAACATCATCCTCAGTCAGCAACATGTTACTCGTACTCCACTGATTGTACTTGGTACGAGCCCGGTTCGATTGGGCAGGAGGTTGCAGTGTCGGTGTGAAGCCATCGATTTGCCTAGAAAACTACACATGGCCAAGTGTCCATCAGAACGGGCATCGCGACAAAGCGGACGTGACAAAAAGGCGGCCGCGGCGGTGGCTTGCCCAGCGACAATTTCCCGCGGAGAAAAAGGGCATTGGCCACGATACGGACGACTGCAATATTTGTTCCGACGGCATGAGGGCTTGCCATGAATTTGGAAGCTGAGACGCCTCTCGGCCAACCAGCTGGCCGCGTCCCCTTTCGCGCATTCAGCTCCCCATCAAGGGCAGGACGCAGACTCCGGATGGAACAAGCTCAAGGCACGGGAGAGCCGAGCACCCCCGCAGCGGACCTGTGGATGGTCGGCCCGAAGCTGGATCTCGGGCAGGTTGGGCCATTCATAGGTACCGCCGCCGTCTGCCTCAGAGTACTCTGCACGTAGAAGTTGGATAGGTACTACGGAGCAGTCGGCACCAGCTGCCCATTGGGGGCAGGCTGAAACCCCTCCTCGGTTGTTGCAGGCCGCGGCGAAGGATGGAATCCAGATGGACGGCTGGACGGCTGGACGGTGCGGGGCGGTGGCCATCGCAGGCGCCGTTGGGGCGATTCCAGGGCGAAACAAGCGTGCTCGTACTCGTAGACAGAGACTTCCTGGAATGCGGCACAGCAATGCGAACGAAGGGCTCAATCTCAATGGTTCACGCTCCATGACGAAGGCACTCGCAAATCGCAGCTCGGGCAGGCGGAGCGAAGCGTCTTAGTGCCAACGGCGCACGACGCCATGGCTGATTGGCATGACTTGCATTGCAGCAGCGGGCTGGATCGGCGGATGGGAACACCAGCACCGTGGTGGTTTTAAACACCTGACGATCCATGGCACGTTGCGAACAGGGAGCGACGACCTGTATACTCCGTACCCGCGACGACCTGGCCCGTCGTCGCTTCGCCTGGAGCGGCCATTCGCTTGCCAGACGAGATGGAGAGGCCCGTCTTCTCCGCCCCTGTACTTGCACTTCAAGGTCTCACGCTTTGTCGAATGCGGCATGTCATGGTGTGACCGTCATCTAGCTGTGCCAACGGGCGACGAAACGATAGTACTACGTAGTACCCCGTAACCTCCACCGTCGCCACGCACTAGCACCCCGTGTGAAGATGCTGCGCTCGCCAGATAAGTGTGGAGTGGAAGAAGCAGCGGCTCTGTTAATATGCGACTGCGCGTTGGGCCCCGTGTCCGTGGGACGAGACGACGGCTGGTAAAGGCCGCGATTCTGTTGCCTTGGCCCGCGAACAGTCAGTCTCGCGCTCATGGGCGGGCGGCGATGGCAGGTTGGGGGCGTCTCGTGCCATATCCAAAAGCTCTGGTGGAGTCGGTGGGCGCGTCCCGCTGGGTGCGGGTGGGTTCATTTCCATCTCTCCATTCTCCCGGATCACCGCTAATAGATGCTTGCCGTACTTCGTACTCCGTGCTCCGTGCGGACTAGTACGAAGGTGCGGCAATGCTACGACCATCCGCTGGCATGCGCTGGAGGCAGCAAGGCTTGTTGGTTTGATGAGCGCAGGGCGTTTCAGGAACGACCTGAGGACCCCAAGATCATCCATTCGCCTCCCTCCAATCTGGCACCAGAGGTCCTGGAACCACGTGCCTTAATACTCGTAGGCTATCGTAGGCTATCGCCGCTGACTTCTGTCCGGGCATCGACGTTCGGTCCGCCGGTCCCCTGGCGGAGACGCACATGCTGCAGCCACACCCCCGCCTACCTGGACGGTGGCCCCCCCGGCCGAGACGCGAGTACATCGAGGGTACTTTGCCGGCATTGTCCACCGACGAGCGTCTGCTGATAGATTGGGGGTGTCAGAGGGGACTCGAAGAATGGTTCCGGTCCGGGGCCCTCAGCAAAACTACCGCATCCTACAGACCGGACGAGGAACAGTGCATGTCATGGACGAGACCGACACAGTGTGCGACGGCACATTGGGTACGAGGCTGAGGAGCTAACCAGGTGGTGATGTCAGCGCCGCCAGTCGTGTCTCGGGGCCCCGCCAGCCTCAGAGCTTACCCGGGCCAGCCGTGCGTCCGACAGAGAGGAATTTCGCCGTCGACTGGGTGGGCTGGTGGGTGGTTAGGTCATGGTGGTTAAGCGGAGGGTGGTGATGATTCGATGGTACGTAGCACGACAGGTCGCCGTTCACAGATGCAGATGTAAGCCGCGGCGTGATCCTGCAGTCATAAACCCTCAAGAGCGAGGCGGAGGCAGAGGCACAGGCAGAGGCAGAGAGAGACGGAGCGAGAGTCGTGCGTCGTGCGTCGTACGTCGCCCGGCAGCCGCCGGATGGCCTGTGACGTTCCGGCTGCGGCTGACCTGGGCAATGACCCTTGTGGCCAGGGGAATAAGCACGACACCCACGCTGATTTGTCTGACGCGGTGAGACTTGGCGGAGACGGCCACGGACATCCGGGTCAACCGGAGACAGACAGGAGACAGAAACGGCCCGGCCGCGGAAAACCTTGTGTGAAGAAGCAGGCGGCCTGGTGACTCCGACTAGTGTGACGGTGGCACAGGTGTCGATTGAGAGTTCGCACGGGACGGTGTTAGTAACGATTGTGGCAGAGACGGCGCCAGGCCAAAATGGCCCCGAGTCTCCAGAGCGAGCCACGTGCGGGTGTCGTCTCCCGGCCACTGCCGTCCGTCATGCCTGTACGAAGCAGGGCCATAATACTAGGGCCACCCGAGCATGACAGGACGTCAGGGCGTGATCATGGGGCGCCGGTGGTCTCTCTAGCAACTCATCGGCATCCATCCGATTGAGCAGCGTCGACGACGGCTTGAGTTGGTCGCCCGCTGCCTGTCTTTCCCTCCCGCCTTCTCCTGGCCAGGTCGCAGCCCGGAGAGGAAGCGGTTTGTGGCGGGCCGTTGCCCAAGGCGACAGCTTCCTGGGCGGCGTCTCGGAGGACGAGACAGCATCCATTCCATTACCGCTACGAAGAACGAGTGCTGCGTTCTCGGTGCTGGCCAGCGCATCCACCGCCAGCCACTTATAAACGCCCCCGGACCCTCGCCCCCACCCCTGTCCTGGCCTGTTCCGCCGAGCCACGGACAGAGGCTGAGCTGCGTGCCTCGGGTGGTACCGCAGATGTACCTGCACACCCACATGCCGTGCTGTGGCCTCAGTCTACGGGCGGTGCACCGCCGGCACCATGGTGCTAGCTTCAGGTACCTCCTACCTTGGCCGGTCCTGGGGCGCTTTCTGCTCGTACGGCTCCGTGCCGGTGGCCCACGCCCGCCTGGTAACTGCCAAGTTTCTAGGTACCTGGAGCCTTAAGCCCACGCCAGCGGTGGCCCGGCAGCGGTGGCCCGGCAGCGGTGGCCCAGCAGCGGTCCCCCCCAACCCGACGACCCAACTCGACTTGACTGCCTGTGTCCATCCCTCCACATCCCTCCACATCCACTCTCCTTCTGTCTCTTCCCTCCTCACCTTCAGCACTCGCTGCCGGGGAGCTCATTGCGCGCTGCTGCGTTCGCCATCCGACCTGCTATTGCCCGGGCCCTTTCGTCGGCTGTGTATTGTGCACATCCTATTCATTGCTGCCCCTCTGGGGGACGCTGACGGTGAACTGCCTTTCTTCTCCCGCCGGCGGCTGCTTGGTCTGCGCCACCACCAGCCAGCCATTCGGTCATTCATTCACTTCCCGCCCAACAATACCTAGTCGACAATGTGACGGCCTGTTCGCTCGACGATATTCAAAGCCCGCTCTTTAGCAGGACTCGCCGCCGAACCGCTCGCTTCTTCTTCAACACCACCGCGGGGATCGACATCTTCAAGCATCCCACCATTGCATCTACCAACACCATCCCACCATCGCCCGCCCACCGATCACCGACGCCTACACCTGCACTGTTTTCCCTTGATACAACCGCCACCATGAACTCCCTCAAGGTGCCGGAGAGCGGCCTGCTGCTCGACGGCTCCTCTGGCGGAGACTCTTCCCTGCCTCCGCAGGCGTTCGTCCTCTCTCTCAACGATGATGTTATTGCGGACATGATCCAGAGTGCCCGTAATGGCGATGACCTGCATGTGGCCTTTGGGGGTGAACCGGTACGTGGGGAGCATTTTTGTTCAACCCCTCTCAAGCCCCTCTGTTGTTTTCTGCCTGCTTGAGTCTTCTCCTTGGATGACGAAGAGCCGAGCCGGGCGTTGGCATCTCTCGCTGACCGACCTGATTCTCTCCAGACGCTTCACTATGGCACTCGATCACACCAAATTTCCCCCCTTCCCGACGGCGGGACCGTCGACCTCTACCTCACGAAGCCATTTGAATCGACCCGAAGAGCCGAGCGACTCCCGCAAACAGGATCGTTGTTCCAGAGGCCCAAACCGCCCCTCCTGATGCAGAAGAAGAAACCCATCCAGACAGTCAAGGAGGCCGACCCCCAACCCAAACCCACCTCTTCCAGCAGCAAGGCCTCGGCGTCGTCCGGCTTGGATTCCGACATTGAAGCTCTCCAGAATGGATTGGCAGCACACGATGCGGCACGAGACAGGTAGACCTCGAATGGCCCCGCCTTTCAACGACGACAACAATGCTAACGATGACATAGAGCTCACTTGGTGGCCAAGGTTCCGTCGAAGAATGCATCGGCAAAGGTCAAGAACAAGCTATGGGCAGGCTACAACGCTTCCCCGACATCCATGCCGACGTCACCGGCCCTCCCTACCGCCCGTTCGCCGTCCTCGACCCCCGTCCTATCTGCCTCCCAACAAGTCATGGAGCGGAAGAAGGAGCAGAGAGTTGTGCTGGTCCACGAGCTCGCCGTCAAGGATCGGACCGCCGAATACCTGCGAGAGAAATGGACGGGAAAAGACGCCGAGTTCTCGTCGACGTTGGAGAAGATGGCCGAGTTTCTCCCTGAGACGAAGAAGTGGGCCATGAAGAAGTCGTGCTGGAAAGAGCTCGACGTTTGGAAGTACGACTACACCTCCCGAGACGCGCGACAGACCGCCATCGACAACGCCATTCGGCAGTACGACAAGCAAAGGCTCTCATCGTCCGAGGTGGAGTGGCAGCGGCTGCTGCCCAAGGAAGAGCGAGGAAAGGGCAAATGCCTGAGCCGCCTCCAGGCCAACCTCGCAAAGGGTCCGGCGCAGCCGGCGTCGAAGGCCAAGGCCCAGAAGGCGGACGACAGCTCCGGATCCAAGGACGATGGGGACAGCGACAAGGCCAATGCTGGAGGCGAGAGCATGTCGCGATCAAGCTCGAACCCCCTGCCCAAGCCCAAGAAGCCTAGTGCTCAGGATGCTCAGGCCAAGCGACTGCTGGGCAACAGCAAGGCCAAGGCTGCGGTGCAGAAGCCATCTACCACCAAGGCCAAGGCTGGAGGCAAAGCAACTGGTGCCCGCGTGCTGTCGGCTGCAATCATTGAGAACTCGGATTCTTCTGGAGACGAGGCCCTCATGGACAAAGCCAAGGCCAAGTCCAATCCCGAGGCCAAGGCCAAGGCCAAGGCCAAGGCTGCGCCCGCGCCCGCGCCTGCGCCTGTGCCTGTTCAGCCCAAGGACACGGTTGTCGTCAACACCAAGCAGCTCAACCTCGCGCCGCCGGCAAAGCAGCCACGGCAGCAACAACCGACGAAGCGACCTCGGGAGGACGACGACTCCAGCTCCAGCTCGGGGACCCCCTTGTCGAAGCGCATTAAAGCGAAGCAGCCACTGCCGGTGTCCGTCTCCAAGCCTCGTAAATCGAACGTGGGACCGCCGTCCCGGAACGCCGGCACGTCGTCTTCGTTCAAGACGACCAAGAATACGTCGCCGACCAAGTCGTCGCCGCTGGCATCCTCGCCACCCACAAACGCATCGGAACTCGACGAGAGCACCCCGCCGGCGCCAAAGAAGCGAAAGGCAGAGGGCGAGGGCAAGCCCGCCGGAGTGAAGAGGCGAATGGTGGAGACGGTGCCGACGGACGTGATGACCAAGGCCAGCAAATTCAAGGCGTACTATCAGAAGTACGAGGCGCTCCACTACGAGATCTCGGCATTGGACGAGCCACCGACGGAGAAACTGGCGAATCTGTTGGATATGAGAGGCCGGCTGCAGATGATGAAGAAGGAGATTTACAAGCAGTGTTCTCCGGACAGGGAATAGGTACTTGGAGCCCAGGCGAGGGAGGTGTGGAGGGTCATTTTTGACGATTTGCACGGAAGGGAGCGCTGCTTTTCAAAAGCATTTGGCAAAAGGCGTACAGGATGGGGGAACTATTTTGCATTTGCATCAGGATCACGGATTGGGGAATTCTTGCATGCAGGGATAGAGCTACGGTGCTCTCTGGCGCCGGAACGGCGAACTGATTGACTGATACCACCACGATTGCGAAGGCCGAGAGGCAAAATACAGCGAACCATTTGGAACAAGTAGATGTGCGTCGTGACGAGGTTATCTTCTGCACCCGGGGACGTTGCTGGTGACGTTGCCGCGGTGCCGACACGATCGAACGGCTAGACAGACGTAGCATATGGGAGGCCCTTGCCAATCTTGGGTGAGCCCGTTTTATTTCTCCCCATGGTTCATTTTTAGCCTCGACGGTCACGTCACAAGTCCTCCTGATTTGGTGGTCCTCGTCGTCCGGTGACGCTGACGGGTCGACTGCCTCCAGGCACAAAAGTGGACACCGTGGAATGGTGCCCACGACAACTACGTACGAATAGTTCCCAGTTTCCACTTCCTCCGTAATACACACCGCCAATATTTTCTTCCCGCCGTCGAGGGTCCAACGACTCATTCCCGCAGACACCTCTCTCGCTCTCCGTCCTCCCCGGGTTCCCTGCCGTTGTTGTGTAAGCGTTTGTCCGAGTCGAGCGAATCATGGACCGCCTCTGAGGGACTCGCTCTTGAGGCGAGGTATTTTTGTTTCCAGAACAGACTACACCACACTCCTGTTCTCGCTATCTACGGGTTGGGCTCGTGGTGTCGAGGCTGCTCAAGGAAGGGAGCAAGCTTGGACCCCATGGCGTCGCCGCTGGACTTCCCGCAGGTGTGGCAGAAGCCCGGCTACGCGGCCCTGCTCGACACGCTCGCCAGCCTGCAACTCAACCCGCCAATCTGGAACCACCGACGCAGGCGGTCCGACATCCTCGCCGAGCAGGAGTCGCTCGCGGGCCAGCGCAAGGGCGAGGTGACGCGGTACCTGTCCACCATCATCAAGAGCCCGCTGGCGTGGATCGAGGACGAGGAGAGGCGGGAGCACCTGTGGGAGCAGGCGAGCCGGCGCATGTCGGAGCGCTGCGGACGGGCGGCCATGGGCGAGGTCGTGCGGCGGTGGCCCTTTGGAGGCGTCGACGGCGGCGCGTACGAGCCGCTGGAGCTCGTCGTCAGGGAGCCCGCGCTGACTGGGGACTCGCTCGGCTTCAAGACATGGGGCTCCTCGTACGCCCTCGCGCAGCACCTGCCGCGGCTGAGCGCGACGTCGCTGTTTAGGCTGTTTGACGAATCGCTCGGCAAGCCGCCGCCGTCGGTGCTGGAGCTGGGCTCGGGTACGGGGCTGCTGGGCCTGGCGGCCGCGGCGCTGTGGAAAGTCCCCGTGGCGTTGAGCGACTTGCCGAATATTGTACCGAACCTGAAGCATAACGCTGATCTGAACGCGGCACTGGTGGAGGCGAGGGGGGGATCCTTGACGGTTGGGCCGCTGACTTGGGGAGGGAGCGAGGATGAGGTCGACAAGGGCCTCTTTGGCACACCTTTTCAGTTCAAGGTACGGACCCTCCGCCGTATCCTTGGAGTTTGGATTCTCACGCCAGTCGTCTAGCTCGTCCTCGCCGCGGACCCCCTCTACGACGACGACCACCCGGCCCTGCTTTCCTCGGCCATCAGCCAGCACCTCGCCCTGGCACCAGACTCGCGCGCCGTGGTTATGGTGCCGCAGCGCGATGCGACGACGGCGCGGCTGCTTGAGGCGTTCAAGCAGGCCATGCTGGACCTCGAGGTGCCGCTGTTCTGCGACGACGAGGATGAGCTTGAGGGCCAGGATGACTGGATCGAGGACGGCGAGGCGGGGGCGGTGCGGTGCTGGCTGGGCGTTTTCTCGCGGGGAGGGACGCCGCAGAACTTTTGCTGAGTGTGGATTGTGATGAGATATGATGGCATGGTACGAAGTAGAGGAGAGACGGCTTCAGAGACGTCATTAGACGGGGATAGAGGTATAGACATGGATGTAGAGGACCAAAGCACGGGTTGGAACTCGCACATTTGGGATTTGATTCACTAGAGACAGATATTTGTTAAACCAATCCTACTAGAGTCCTTCTAGGAGGCATTTGGGTTTATGCAGTGGCAGGCGCCGTGCCCGGTCAGGGGGAGCCACCTCGACGAGAGAAAGCTATAGCCGCTGATTCGAGGACCATTTATTAACTAGGTACCCTCCTAAGTGTAATCATATTATTTTCGAGGACGGTCGATTGGCGGGAATCGAGCTGGACGGCAATCGTGGTGAGTGAGGCACCAGAGTCTGGAGACGGCGGCCGACTGTCAAAATGGTTTGAGGAAAAAGAAACGCACCGTTATACATCTCCGCCCAAGGTTCCCCCTCCTTTCTTCTTCTTTGTTTTTCCTTTTCGTGTCAAGGATCGTGTTCGTACGGACCGCCGCGTAGGAGATATTGCTATCGAAGGATTGGTACGAAGGGTGTCCGCATCTCTGGACTGACGACACTCCCAGATTGGAGAAATGAGCTGGAACTGGACAGAAGCGGTACCACAGAGCGTTTGAGAGAGGCTAGTCAGGACATTGTCAAGAGACGACGGGTCCCGACTAGCCCAGGATAGATGGTGAACAGAGTGTCCTTCTCGGAGACTCGGTGTTCCATATAGTCGCTGCTGCCCCAGGTCGATGGAACAACGCTCGTCCGGGGTACGAGGCGCAACCACGCGTTGATGTACGCATATAACGTGAAGGAAGCTTCTTTGGGCCGCGCTTACATGGTCCGTTTGCACGGCGCTCCTGGTGTGTTTCTCGGCGGTACCAAACGGCGCACAGAGCGTAGGCGTTGCGGTCGACCGTCCAGATTCAATTTAGCCCACTGTATTCGAAAGTCTGCATACTGTTGTCATCTCAGAGCGCCGTGTTAACGCCCAACGTCTGGTGCCGATGTACTCCAGGGCCCAAGGAGTCCAGGCAGAACGACGCCGAGGCTAACCCACGCATCCTCTCGCTCCCCGAATGGCAGAGCGCTAGAGCAATTGGACCTCACGGACAAAAACGTACACAAAAACGATAGTGGCATCACTTCTTTGCAACGAACAGCCTCGCAGTTGGCCCATATCCGCTAACCGTGGACGCACAAAACAAGAAAAAAATTAAAGAGAGCTTGGGCCGGCAGAATAGTCGACAAAAAGCATAGATGATGAGACTGGGACTCGAACCCAGGAGGAT
>NRSZ01000136.1:0-33958 GCA_002901185.1 Tolypocladium capitatum
CTTCCAGTTCGCCATCCTCATACCGTCCGTGCACCATCGCCTGGCCGATGCCCTCCGCCGTGTCCGTCATGTTCACCACCAAGAGCGACGCCGAGCGCCAGCTGGGACTCGACGTCGGCGCGCCATCGGGGCCTGCTGTGTCGAGGCAATGGGACGTTATGATAGAGACCTTGTACGGCCCATGCAAAGCCTAGTTTCTTCCTTCCCTTTCTTTCCCGTTCCATGGTGTGAGCCCGACCGACTCTTCGACGCTGCGCATACGTCTTTAGTTCATGCTCATATCCGATTCCATCCAAACGCGCCATATACCCAAGCCGCCCGACACGAGCAAACATACGCCAACCCCTCACAAACCGTCGTCGTCGTCGTCCATCCCGCCGACCCTCTTCTCGCCAACCTCGCGAATCTTCTCCCCCAGCACCGTCCGCCCGTACCGCTCCGCAACCTTGCCCGCCGCCTCCATCATGCGGCCCGTCCGGTCGCGCATCAGCTCCACCATCTCCAGCGCGCGCATGCCACGGTCCTCGCCCTCGCGGCACTCCACGGCCAGAAGCTGCAGCAACGTCTTGTCCATCTCGAGCTCGACCCGCGAGAGCAGCGAGCGCTGCGCGTGGCTGCCCGCCGTTGCGTCCACGAGGTCCCGCAGCTGCGCGGCCTGCACGCCCTTGAGCATGAACTGCTGCTCGAGCTTCCTCGTCTCGGTGTTGTCGCCTTCGTCGTCGCCGTCGCCGTCGTCGGACATGCGGTCGTCTTCTCCATCCGTCGACTGGCCGTCATCCCTGTCTCTGCCAGCCCTGTCCTCCTTGCGGGCCTTTTCCTTGGGAGGAGACGCCAGCGGGATGGAAAAGTCAAACTCGGAGAGCAGGGGCCGAGGGAAGTAAGGGTACTGGTCGCCGCCCTTGAGGATGATGCAGTGGAACTTGTTGTCTGCCACCGCAATGGGGAAGTAGACCTCGTTCTTCCGCCCCGAGGCGAGACGGGGGAGCAGCTTGGTGTCCAGGAGAGGCACCCAGGAGGCCCGGGACGGCTGGCGCCAGTGCAGCAGGGTAAGCAGCGTACCCGTTGAGTCGTAGATGCATGGATCCTGTCCACAACTGTAAGCGGATGCCCCGACGGTCCAGGCTGGAATGCACCTACCCCGTGATCCGAGAAGAAGACGCCTTTGAGGATTGCCCCCTCCGGCAGGGCGACAGTGTCTTCATTCTGGCAGATTTCGTCGCGCTTGATGTTCTCAATGGTGTACTGAAGGCGCGAATTGCCGTCTGCACCGACCGGGCCGTTGCCAATGGTCAGGACATAGTCCCTCCAGCTGGCACAAGTTACCATGGGCGAGCTCTTTGGACGATACACGCGGTACGGCATGCCAAACAGCGTAAACACCCGCACGTAGCCGACGCTAGTGGTGGCTGTGACGAAGGACTCGCTCAGAGACATGGCCGTCACGGCCTCCCCCTCGGGCAGTTGCGTTCGCCAGTCTGAGCGCTGCGTCCAGCTCTCGTGGGGGCGGTAAAAGATGCATGCCGGGACATCATCTTTTGGAGGGCAGGAGAAGAGAGTGCCGTGTTCGTTGAGGCAGGCCTTGTCGTAGAGGAAGGTGTCTGTGAAGTGAAAGTCCCTCTGGAATTCGTGGTCGTAGAACTCGACGGTGATGGTGTGGTGCGAGTCCTGGTCAACCGTCCAGACGAAACCGACGAGATTTAGACAGAGGTACTTTCTGTTTCCCCGCCAAGGTGTAGATCCGGGCTGGAAGGCCTCGTGGTGCTGCGGTTTCATGAGATTCCGTCGCTTGTTTGCATGCTCTCCAGAGTTGTCGTCACCTTCACGACCCCTCTTGTTCGCTCCGCCAGCATAGCCGGCGCCGTCGTCATCGACGACAAAATCATCTTCATCATCGCCGAAACCTCTGCCGCCAAGGAACGAGTCCAAGCTCCCCAGTGATTCCCGCCGGGGGCGCGTGGGAATATCCTGTTCCTTGTGGCCATTGATCGCGACAGGCCTGCGGTTCCCCGATGTCTCGGACAACGGGTCGTGGAGGAACGGCGCAGGCTGATTAGTCAACTTGAGCATCGGCGAGAACTGATCGGATAAGAAGTCCGGGTATATGTAGACCTCTCCGTCCGTCGTCGTGAAGGAGAGGGTGTTGTTGGACGGGTGCCATGCCATGTCGATGACGTTGAAATAGTCGTATCGCTGGATGACGCTTTGGGTCTTGGTCTCCCAGACCAGGACCTTGCCGTCCTTGCTCGCCGAGGCCAGCATGGCGCCATTGGGCGACCAGGCAATGGAGGTGACTTCGGCCAAGTGCCCATTGGCAAAGCATCGCTGCTTCTCCCAGTCGTTCTTGGAAATCACCTGGATGTCCTTGGTCGGCGTCGGCACAGCAAATGCCCTGCCGTCCGGATGCCAAACCACCTTGGTGGACACGTCGGACTCGCCGTCGACGGCACCGATTATGCCATCCACCTTGCGTATCAGCTCGGGCTCCTCGGTGGTCAACGAGTAGACGTAGACGATGCCATCCGTGCACGAGACCGCCGCAAGCACGGCGTTGGGATCGAAGCTGACGTGCCTCGCGGCCTTGTTGTGCTCGCGCAGGTGCTTGACCTGGGTCATGTCCGTGGTATTGACGATCTTGACACCCAGCTCGTCGCTGGCCACGGCGCACCACGCGCCGTCAGAAGACAGGGCGACATCGCGGATCGGAAGCGACATGCGCAGCAGGAAGCGCTCAAAACTAGCCGTGTCGAGCGAGTAGAGGCTGACGGTGCCGTCCTCGGAGCCGACGACGAAGAAGTCGAGGCCCGCAGCAATGGCCACGTTCTGCTCCTGGCAGTCGTCGATGTTGGTCGGCTCGCCGTCGGAGCCCGTCTTGTAGAGACGGATGGTGTTGTTGGAGCCGACGGTGACGAGTCGAGAGCCATCGGCCGTGTAGGCGCAGCGCGTGGTTCCCTGGGTGTGCGCTGGGCGTGGCCGCGGCCGGGGCGTGTTTGTCGAGTCCATCGTTTTACCGGCGACGAGCTCTCGCACAGCACGACGTCGTCTGAAGCTTTGGTGACAGTTGAAGATGCGCTGTCCCGGCCGTGACGTGGAGGGATCCGGGAGACGCGTCGCAGCGCGTCGCCAATTAAAACCCTTGCGGGGCTCAGCCGCCCCGCTGCGACTCCGCCGCGCCATCATCGGCTCCTTTTCAATTCCGCCGTGCCTGCTCGCACTCGCAGACGACCTCACACCGAGAGACTCACGATCAACGTACGGACGGCAATAGATATCGCACAAGGGGCCATAGGCCTGAGCCTGTTGCTCCAGAAAACCCTGGGCACGCGAGAACAGCCGCCGCCATGCAGTCCTCCAACAGAGACCACTTCTTCCAGACCGAGTGAGTGCAAGACACTCGCGGCCGACCGAGGCCGCCTCATCTACTACAAAGACATGCTCCCTAACGACAACCCAGTGCGTCACAGGCCCAGAGGGAGAGAAAGACGGCCAAGGCGAACAACAAGAATGGCAGCCCGCTGGAGATGAAGTCCAAGATCCTGGCCGCCATCCCCGACCCGGCATCTCCTCTCTCGTCCGTATTCGTTGCGGAATCTGCTGGTTACGTTCGACGCGTGAACCTTGACGTACGTGGGCGGCGCTCAGGGAATACTGCACAAGACGATCCTCCTAACGGCAAAAGCAGTCATCCGAAGCCAAGGCCACGTACCGCGGTCCCAAAGCACCAGTGACTTGCCTCGCCATAGGGGGCACCGGACACAAGACCATCTTCGCCGGCTCCTGGGACAAGAACGTCTGGTCATGGGACATCGAATCGGCCAGGCCTGGGCGCAAATACAGCGGACACTCCGACTTCGTCAAGGCAGTCGTTTCCGCGCGCCTCTTCGACAAGGAGATCCTCATAAGCGGCAGCGCGGACAAGAAGATTCTCGTGTGGGACACGGAGACTGGGCGTCGGATACACACTCTCCAAGATCCCACGACGTCCATGATGGCCGTACAATATCTCGCCATCGACCCCGTTTTGAGTACGCCGGGTGCTGTTGTCCTCGCCAGCGCGAGCAGCGACCCCCACATTCGGCGGTGGAAAATCACACTCGACAGCTACGAGCAGCTACCCGACTCGTTTCACGATCGCCCTGACACAGAGCGACTCACCATTGAGGAACACGATACGAGCGTCTACAAGCTCGTATTTGACGTGGACGGCGAGGACGTTGACCTGTGGACGGCCAGCGCCGACGGCACGGCCAAGTGTCTCGCGCGGTCGCTTAACTTCGTGGCCGATGATGTCTTCACGCATGGCGACTACGTTCGCGCCGTCCTCGTAACAGAGCAGTGGGTCGTGACAGCAGGGCGGGACGAGGATGTCAAGGTATGGGATAGAGCGACGGGCAGGCTGTATTGCACCCTCGAGGGGCATTTCGAAGAAGTCACAGACCTAATCATGCTGCGCAACGCTCAGGGCTCACCGCAGAAGGTTTGCAGCGTCAGCATTGATCGCACCATTCGCACGTGGCCCCTTGCAAGGACCGAATTGGACGAAGTGGTCAAAAAGATGCAAGAGTCGCCGAAGCCAGGCCCTGATGAGACGGACAAGGCCGGCGGCGACGCGTTGACGGCGGAAGAGGAAGCCGAACTGGCAGGGCTTATGGATGATTAGGCTCGACGAAGGGAGAGGGACGCAGAACCGAACGTTGAACTGGGGACAAGGCATTCTGGAAACGTCTCGCCTCGAGTGAGCACAAACGGCCCGGGTTTCACCGACTCGACTGGGGCACCCAATAATAGCACGAGAGCTTCTCGTTTCGGTCCCAGCGCAGAGGCTCGGGCGGCCGCCTCAGTTCGGAACATGTCTCGGGTGCCTACATGGTCTGGCCGTCCGTCGAATCCCGGGAACGCCGTAAAAAGCAAACGCACGTCTCGACCGAATCCACAGATAATACGGGCGAGCCAACCAAGTCTTGCATGCATAATGCCTCGTTGCGCCCACACGAGCCGAAACCTGGAGTCCCAACAGGTGTTGGGATGATTGGTTAGCAGGGTTCGCGAAAGCTTGATGCTTTTGAGGCTCTCGAGACGAGACGGAAGGAAAATCTTGGACATCTTTCTGCAACATGACTCTGACCACAGAGCCGTCGACTCACTCGGCAGGCACAACGCTGTACGGATTGCATCGCCAGTCACATACATGTACAGCCATGGCAGAGACACTCGTCCCACCACACGATGTGCCGGTCGGATAGCAGCACGTGCCCAAGGAACGGCACAGGCATGGCTGGTGGAGAAGACGGCTGTTCACAGGACTCAGCCATTATTGAAACAAACAGCTCATGGACCTGGCTTGTCCCTGTGATTTGATTTGGAGGCTGGGAGTTGACCCGACGCAGCATCGGGTCCGTGTACCGTACGGAGCTGCTGCCGCGTCCCTTTCCCGTTGGCCCTTGTCGGGTTGTCCGGGCAATTACTGGTACGAGCAATGTAATACGGGCGAGCTCGAAGGTACCGATGCCCGGAGCGATTCCGTCGACGGACACGCCCGACCTCCGGCCGAGTGCCTCCCGACGTGCCGGATAATGCGACGGCGGACTCCGTTGGCGCCGCTTGGGCGTGCGCGATGGCCAGATGCACGGCATGCTTACCCGCCGACCTTAGCCGTCGCACAGAGTACGACGTGGTCTCACACACGGGAACCCGGGTCCTCTTCATCACAAGCAGGCGCCCGGGCGTGGTGGCTCATGCGGCCTGCACGCCAACACCGGGATCAGGCCGGCGGATGCGGTCGGCGGCTACGGAGGATCCCGCGTGGCGACGGAGCTCCTAACAGTGCTAGCTGCCCATAGCCCCCGAGTCCGGTGCTCCAGATGACGCCTCGTTGGTGGACCCCGGCCGTCCTCGTGACTTGACCCTTGCTCCATGTTTGCCCTCGGCTCGGAGCGATGAATAGGTACGAGTACGAGTAGGGATGGCTTCCGGTTAATAATACGAGTACGAATAAGCCGAGGACGTCGACATGCCGGGGAAATGACATAAGCCGTTATCCACACAGGCATGGGGTCGGTTCCTGGGGATAATTAGAACCAAGCATCGGCATTTGCTCGTCTGACGACGACGACGACGACGTAGACAACTGCATCCAGCTGGCCATACCATGAATGGGGAGCGATCGTCGGCTGGTACCACAAGAGCATTCAGCCCACAAGGTTCGTCAAACCCTAGCGTGAACATGCCATGACCGCCACAAGAACTGGCACATTAATTATCCAACCTATTGCGTCACTATGATCCGCACCGTAAAGTCTTGCAACGCAGCAAAGTGTTGAATTGATCAAAACTACGAAGTCCCGTACGAATTAGAGAGGGACGGATATCTTGGAAGCTTGGCATGCCGGTTCCTGAGGTTGTTCTTGCAACTCGTCATGGGCAGGGCAAGTACTCCGTACTCGGTACGAGAAGGCATGATGGCGGTGCCCAGAACGTTGATTACGGGAGAGTACATGTACTTCTGTCGCAACGCAATCTGCACTTATTCGAAGGAATCTTTACTCAAAGATTAGCGGTGGGTCGTCGTTGGGCATGGACACGCTAGGGATTTAGCGGACGGGTCACGGGCAGGGGTCGTGGCCAATAAGGACGCCACACCATTTGCGGTACTCGTAGAGCTGTGAAAGAGGCATACACCATGAATATGTCGCCCGCCCGAACTTGTAG
The DNA here is from genome assembly GCA_002901185.1 of Tolypocladium capitatum. Lineage (NCBI taxonomy): Eukaryota > Fungi > Ascomycota > Sordariomycetes > Hypocreales > Ophiocordycipitaceae > Tolypocladium > Tolypocladium capitatum. Next base: position 6,706 of record NRSZ01000136.1, read on the forward strand.
ATACCCGTATGGCTGTGGAGGCTTCTCGTAGCACCCACCTCGCTGCTTCAGAGGCGCTCTCCCCCGCCGGTGCTGACGGTGGCTTTCCAACGTGATATCAGCTTGCATGGGACTTCGACTTGGTGGAGTTGCCGTACGAGCGGACACGTGCACGGAGGAGGCGGCCATGGGCATGATTGGTTGTCAAGAAGCGACGAGGCTTCCACGTCGAACACAAGAGGGTGAGCTGCTCACGGGACCAATCAGGGGGCCGCGAGTCGTTCCCTTGGGCGAGCCTCGATCCGAGCCTTCCGCCCAGGCTGGCACAGACGGGAACCTCCCTCTGGCAAGCCGCCGCACCGCATGGCAGCTGGCATCGTCCGGGAGATGAAGCGGGCGTCCAACCCGGCCGGCCGTCGTTGGTCGGTGACGAGAGCCGTCGACACCGCCGCCATGTGCCTCGTGCGTGCGTGCCATGCCAGCGGCAATTTGCCCGTCTCGTGCGTGCGGCTGACCGACGGTGGCCTTGTTGAAGTCTGTTGGATCCTCTACGACTAGTACTCCGTACTCGTACGGGCTGCATGCGGGCATGCACATACCCCTGACCGCTGTCGAGTACCCCGGCCGGCTCCCTGGAGCCCCTGTCCATGCCCCAGATGAGGTTTCTGGTAGGTTCAGACCACGACGACGCATCGGAAACATTGTTGCCACGTCAAATTCGGGAATGCCGCTGTCCTTGGGCGCCTGTCGATCTCTCAGCGCCGTGGCGTCTCAGGCGGCGTCGTCGCGATTTGACAGAGGCTTCGGACAGGGCGAGACGGCGCCGTACGAAATATTCGGTTGCGGCAACCGCAAAAGAAAAGGCCGTCGACCCTGGCTCGGGCTTCTGCTCGCAACAGCAAGCCGTGCACCGCAACTCCGTACGAGTACAGCACAAGTACAACAGTACAAGTACAACACTAGCAACCCCAGCGCCCCCAGCAAGTGGCCGCCCGTCCGTTCGCCTGTCCTGTCATTTCCAGTCGGTAATGATGGTCGTGTCCGTTCTGGTTCCTGGGCAGGGCGACATTGTAAGGCTGCTTACGAGAACGGGCAAACCACAGCCCATAACTGCGCCGGGCTCGCCTCCATCCCTGGCCGCCACTCGAGGCCCTGCAGTTTGTCATTGAAGCCGGTCGACCTTGTTTGCACTGTCGCATTACTTCCTACGAGTACATACGAGTACTACCTTACTTGCCTTGCCTGGAGCGAGTCTTGTCCACGGCATTTCGTCCTTTCTGCTCTTGGGTGCCGGCTACGTCACAACCCTCCACGAGCAACCTGCCGACCTCTTCCTCACCTTTTTTCGCTCTCCATACCCTACACTGCGTTGCCGCCCCAAGGCACGCATCCCTTGTCTTCTTTTGTGAATGCTGGCCTTTGTTGCTACGGCATCCCACCTGGACGGCGGTTGATCTTCGACTGGAACCCCTGGTTCTGACTGGCGCTCTTACACCCGGCGCAGGAGCATCGATCGCGTCGCCGCTGTCAAATCACCTACGAGTGCATGGCCCGGCCATGATATAGTCCGACGTCACGCAGCGGCAACTCGCCCGTCTCGCTCATAAACTCGAACTCACCGTCTTTCCGTCACGCCGCTCGCCCGTTCTCGTTGGTTGACGGATACGCGCGCAGCACGTGCGTCGACGGACAGCCTCCCCTGCGCCTACTCGTCGTCAGCTCTTCGCCTGCGGCAGACACGCCCTACCATCCTCGGGCTCGGCGAACGCACCATGGCTCACAAGGCGACAGAGTTGCTCGGCAGAATCGTTGCTTTTGAGGGCCGCCCGGACACCATCTCTACTCAACTGCGGCTTCTCCCCACTTCTGCGCAAGTCCTCATTCTTCCCAGCGTTCGCTGCTACATCTCCGCCGCCGACTTGGAGCAAGATTTCGACGCGCGACTCTACGTTCGGCAGGTTCACGATGCTCTCGTGGCACGCAGCAACGCCGCGCGGGCTTTCTTGCAGGGCTCGACGCCCACCAACAAGCGCTTGGTCTTCATGAACGGCGGCACTCCAAGCGCACAGGCCCTCTGCATAAAGGCCATCATGAAGCACGAAACCTGTGGAAGCAAGGCTGAAGCCGGGGCAATATTCGACGACCTGATCAAGGATGGGTTGGCTGGTCTGGAGAATCCTGTGAATATGCGTCGCAAGAGGAATACCTTCGGATACACAGCCAGCGAGGAAGGCGGTTTCGAAGATCCCATAACAAGGGCTATGCGAGCCGCCGACGCTCTAGACCGCCAGACAGCCAACCTGCAGCCCTCCAGCGACCTCGACCTGACAACCTCGACGCGCCAGCGCAGTTCCTCCCTACCGCTCTACGGGTACTCTGACGAGTTTGGCGATGCGGCACCTTTCCTCGTCTTCGGCGCCCCGCGTGCCGACGACAGGGATGTTCAAGTCGAGGAGACGGTGAAGAGTCTCGTGGCTCCCATGTCTCCCATGTCTCCCCTGTCTCCCATGTCTCCCATGACGCCAAGCCTTGCCATCATGCGGTTCCACGAGAAGCTCCGGAAGCCAACGCATCTTTCTCCCGCGAATTCGGCGCCAGCCCCTTCTTCACCGAGTTGCATTGGCGAGACGTACGAGCCAACCCCGGCACAATATGGCGTCGAGCCAGAGGCCGCGTCTCCCATATCCGACGTTGGCAGCGTCCGCACGTCCGGCAATGTTGTGTATGGAGAAGCGTCGCTCCTGGATATGAGATGCTCGGCCGGTAGGGGCTCTTTGGTGAGGGTCAAGTCCCTGGATAGGATCTACCCTGCGAGTCCCAAGTTCCGGGACCTCTGTATTCCATCCAACTCGTGGCTTGCAGAGCCAGAGACTCCAACCTGTCCCCTGATGGCTACCACGGGAGAAAAGGACGCAGCCTTCACTCGCTTGAATAACGTCGAGCGAACCCGATCGGTGGTTGTGAGATCGAGACTCCCGGTCGTCGAGGTTGCGCCCGTGCCGCAAGGGAAGAAAAAGAACAAGAAGCGTGCCAAGGCCAAAACTACTTACGTAGACCGCGGAACAGATGCCGGCGCAGACCCGTACGGGAAGGCCCCGTTTCAGCCTGTTTTCTCTTGCACCGAGGACCTGCTGCTTTACTTGAAAGAGGGAACCCCGGATGGAGTGCTCGAATCAATGGTCAATGCCTTCAAAGATGGCCGCTATCCACTTCTTTCGCATTCCCCAACGGCTTCCGAGCCCGACAATGCCGCACCATCGCTTCCCGGAACCCCAAACTCCAAGGCATCAGGGGCTGAAGGAAACGCCGCAAGCGCATCTGAGGAGGTGCTCACTGTCGTTCCCATGTCGGCAAACGTTGACGATTACGATCCTTTTGCCTACACGCAACCGACCTTGCAACCTCCCGGTAAGTCATCGCAGGTCGCCCCAAAGGTGACCAATGTGCGACCACCAACACCCGCCCGGTCGTCGGCGCCCTCGGTCGCCATGGTGGAGAATGAGCATAAGTTTCATGAGTTCACCATCGCGCCAAATCAAGCAGCAGTAGCTGTTCAGAACTCGCTTCGATCCATCCTTGGAGAGTACTTTCCGCCGGACACTCAGGGCTACCACCAGTTTCAGTTCTCTCTGCTCCCCGAACTCGACGGCTTATGGAAACCGATATTCCGTGCGACGGTGCCCGATGGCCCGCAAGGCTGCGATGGCAATGTGAATCAAATTTTGGCCATCGGATCTCAGAAGGGCATAAAGAAGGAGTATTCGTTGGCCATCACGGGACGTCTCGAGAAGCTTGGAAGCAAATCCAGTGGCCTCGGACGCGCAGATAGGCTTGACTTTCGGTGAGTGCTTTGGTAAAGCGGAAGAGGCCTTTGCCCCCTTCTCAGTTGGTCTTGCTTACCATATGAACAGCTATCTTCTCGCCAATGCAATGCAAGCGTTTACGGCCCAACCTCTCGCCAACCAGACGTCCGACAATCCGTTCACCAACTCTTACCTTCTGGCAACTCTCATCGTTCCTCACTTGGAGACATACCTGGCCCTCCACGCAGAGGTCCGGTACCTGTTGCTGCAGTATCCGCCCGAGCACCTCGGAACGGTTTTGGCCTTGCAGAAGCTGCTCGGCGTTGATCTGATGACAGTTGCTCAAATTGTAGATTCAAACAGCAAGGAGCACCTGCCTTTCACTCACCTTGGAGGCGTCTCAATCGGCAGCAAATCGGAGGGAACCCCAACCAAACGGTGGCCCCCCTCTCCAAGATCATCCTCCGACGTCCCAGTCTCCAAAGCAAACTATCTCCTAACCTCGACGGCATCGGACAAGGATATTGCGAAATTCGTGACCACGGTGTGGAACATTCCCGCCGAAGCCTCAGATTCCGAGCCCCCTGAGCCGTCAACTCCCCAGGGGCCCAAGAGAAAGGCAAAGCCGTCGCCGCTTCCTCTGAGGGGCGACGGTCTTTCCCCTTTCCCCAACGTTGGTCCACGCAGCCCACTCTCCTCGAAAGCAACAGACTTCCCCACGTCGACGATGCGGCCGTCTTCCATTGCCGAGACAGTTAGGACGTTGAAATCGGCCAAGAGCAGGCGGAGCAATGCTCAAGCGCCCTCGGACGCCGTATCCATCATGACCTTCGACCCCTACGACGACAGCGACTGTGATCTGGAGGAGCGCAGACTAATGCCTCTGTTTATGCGGAAGGTTGGCACGCGCAAGCCCAATAGTCGCAAGGCTCTCAAGTTCCTCGGCTTGGCTTGACCCTGTCGGAAGTTTACGGCTCGGGCATGGGTCTATATTGAAGTCTTTACTTGCTCTTGCCTGTGTTGTGCATCAAAAGAGACCAATTTGGGTCGAACGATTTACGACAGCCATATCTGGCTTGCTCCCTCAGTTTCTTTTCCTTTTTGTTTTTACCTTGCACGCTACTCTGGAATAATGTGTGCATTTAGACGGGGCATGGAGCGGGATCAAATACCCACGGGAAAGAGGACAATACGTTGGGTGTTTGGCGGACCGAGGAATGCATACTGACTGGCCTGGGCGTTTGTTTCGTTGGGTGCCTTAGTCAAGACAACGTGACATGATTGTAGCTATACGCATCACTTGTCTCATCGCGATGATGATGTTCGCAGCACACATGTTCTGCAGCATGCATCTCCAACTGCACTTGGTACCGGTGACTGCATGAAAGCGTTCCAAGCACTCCTGGCGGGCGCGCCGGTGAGATCCCTGGCCTCTTGAGATATATCGCCACCCGATGAACCCTGCCAGCGAGTGGGCAATCGACATCGTCACTCACGCCGCCACACACGCCGCCACATAACATTCACGTTCCACGGAAACGGAGCAGGCTGCAAAACACAACAAGGTCCCCTGTATTAATACCCATTCTCGCACAAGCAGAAACAAACACGCAAGTCACCGCAAAGCGCAGGCGCACAGAAAATAGCGAAGAAATATAAGAAGACACATTGCTGCGACATCCACGGTTATGGCCGTTCACCTCGTGCCAAATGTATGGCTGCAGAGGAAATACGCGTGCGCGTGCACGCTCTTCGGAGAGCTAGCTCTTGCAACTCCGCACGTGCCCTCTTCCCAGTGTATCGTGTCCTTCCCGCATCCCTCTCCCTCCCCCCAGTCGGTGCTGCCCTGTCCCATCCGAACCGGATCGTTTCAATGCATAGCGTGGTTGTCATGGTGTGCCGCGGGAGAGCAAAATCCAAATGGAACATGATTCAGTCTATGCGCAGAAAGGGAGAAGCTGAAAACGGGAATGGAAAAAGTCATGATGTGCCTGCCCAGTCATTTCCGCGACGCTTGTCCTCCGCCCATACTCCGTCACCCCGGCATTCGGCTCGATCAAAGACACCAGCAGTTTAGCAGCAGCTATTGTTGGACGAGGAGCCGACACCCTGGCCCTGGCCGACTTGCACGCTGGGCTTGGTGTTGTTGGCCGTCGTGGTGCCCATGCGCTCCTTGATCTGGCGAGCCATGGTCAAGAAAGCCTGCTCAACGTTGCTGGCGTTCTTGGCCGAAGTCTCGAGGAAGGGAATACCCAGGCTGTCGGCAAATTCCTAGTCGCCCAATTAGCCTCTCGTCCGCAGTCGCCTCGAGAGGTGTGGCGACCTGGTGATACGCAACCGCCTCGCGTACAGACGGGTTGCAACCTCAGGCCGCCAAGGCAGGGCAGGGCGGCTCACCTTGGCAACTGTGTACTCCACAACCTTCTTGTCCGACATATCGCTCTTGTTTCCGACGAGCAGCTTGTTGACGCCCTCGGTAGCGTATCGGTCGATCTCCTGAAGCCATTGCTTCACGTTGTTGAAGGAGTCCATGTCCGTGACATCGTAGACGACGCAGATGCCGTGCGCACCGCGGTAGTAGGACGAGGTGATGGTTCGGAATCGCTCCTGGCCAGCAGTGTCCCACTATTGTCAAGCAAGCGTTAGCGCTCGACCGCGTGGGGTCACGTCATGTCGAGGATGCGACTTACGATCTGCAGCTTGACCGTCTTGCCATCAAGTTCTATCGTTCGGATTTTCTGCGAACCGTTAGTGACACGCCCCAACGTCACAGACCGCTTACGGGGTTGACATACGAAGTCGACGCCGATCGTCGAGATGTAGGACTCGGTGTAGGTGTCGTCGGCGAATCGGAGCAGCAAGCAAGACTTGCCCACACCGGAATCACCGATGAGGAGCAGCTTGAAGAGGTAGTCGTATCTGATTTCGGCCCGTCAGCAACTATCCAGCGATTCCTTTGCGTCCGAGCGAGCGCAGCAGGGCTGCTCGCTGCCGTGGCGGCACGAAGGCGGACGGCGGGTTGGACTCTGGCAGAACATTGTCAGCATCAGGCCGTTCAGGCGGCCATCGCAACCCATCAGCAGGACGCGTACCACTCAGGGTTCATCTTGACGACGACACGGTGCGGCACGGTGCGATGGCAGAAATGCGTTGGGTTCTGTGCAAAGGATCGGCCGGCGATAGGTGGTGGAGCGGCGATGAGGCGAGGTGTCGTGATGATGGAAGGAGGGTCAAAGGAGCGTAGGCAGCGAGGTTGTGAGGTCCCAAGTGTCGTCAGGACCAGAGGCAAGCCAGTTGGGAGGGGAGCGAGGAGCCGACAGCTGATGGGTCACGTGAGGCGCGCGGCGAGGCTCTGCTGGTACGTACTCGGTACAGCCTACGGGTTACTCCGTGCGTCGCGGATACATGCAAGTGATGCGTGCGCCTCACGGAATTCGCTGCCACAGTGACATGGTCACAGCACCGGCGATCGGATCGCCTTCACACAGACACCGGCGGCCATTTCCATGTCACCGCAGGGTGCGTGGTGCGTTGGTTCGCTCATGACCGACGACGGGCTTACTTCGTACAGACCCACGATCAGCGAGGCGGCATGTGACAGCACCGACCCAGCCTCGTGATGTCCAGCCGCTCTGGACTTGTCCGATATCCGGCACGTCATTCCAGGAATGCCAGGAACAGCGTCGCATCAGCCATCCACGGAAATCGCAAATGCGGCTGCAGCCACGTACGGCTGCTGCTTGAGCCGCTACAGTGGTTCGGCCCCGCTGTGGCAGGATTACCTGCCTGGCCCGCCCCGGAATAAAGACATGGCCGGCCATTGGCGTCACTAGTACTCCGTACTCCGTACTCCGTAGTGCAACCAGCATGACCGATGCCCTTCGCCATCAATCTCTCCCCCTTCCCAGTGCCGACGCATCTCGACCCATGCGGCTGCCTCGTCTGCCGGGCTGACCACCAATGGCTGCGCCGCTGCACCATGCTTTAAAGAGCCCTGGCGGCTCTTGCGCTCTCCCTAAGCCTCAGCGCCTGCTGGCAGCCTGCAGCGCCGCCCAGGCCAAGGTCAAGGCTATAACACACCCCGGAACGAAGCACGTACCGTCCGCTACCCCAGAAGTGCTACCGCAACCGCTGCGGCCGATACAGAACGGTCTCGCGAGGCCATGTTTTGATGTAACCGGGGTTCGGTTGGTGGGACCCAAAGGGAAACAGAACCCAGATCCTAACAAGGCCAAGCTCGGCAACAGTCGGTCATCCTCCTTCCAGGTCAATGCTCCAGATACTGACAGGAGAAACTAGCTCTTAGAGTGCTTCAGGAACGGCTGCCGACGCTGCTACAGTCTCCGCTACCCCAGGAGATTCTTGCGCCAAATATCTCTCTCCAGCTATTCCCCACGACCCATCCTCACCTCCCAGCAGTCTCCGGCCGGGTTGCATACAATGCGGCGCTCTGGACATCCCCGATTGCGTGGAACCGGGTACCGATCATAGGAAACGTCAAGCTGGAGATTCTCGCCGAGCGCATGACGTCGGAGCCCCTGACGTTCCTGCCTCGGCGGGACGGCGCGATACCAGAGCAGCTGGTCGTCCGATGGTGTGAGAAGCGGAAATCGACAAACGACCAGCCCGAGCCGGGTGGCATCGCCAGGGCACTGTGGCGCGGGAGGGGCGTCGACCCAAACAAGGCCTTCACCGGGCTCTTCATATTCGACTTCGACGGCGACGGCAGGATCCTGACGCACACCATTGAGCAGGCGCAGGAGGGCGGCAACTCGGAGAGAGGTGTAGGCGCCAAGTTTGTCGGCTTGACGGACTGGCTCCTCGGAGGCATGAGAAACCCTGAGGATACCCCGCTTCCGATGTTTGAGAGTGTCAATATAAACGGCGTTACGAATGAGGGGGGAAGGGCCAGATAATCTTTTCAATGCGGTGGCGCGCGAGCGCGAGCTGCGAGGCGTTATGGCACTTTGCTGCATTTATCACGTCTGATCGCTGACGGGGCGTTGTACAACAGTTAGCCACAGACTCCCCACCAAATGTTTTTATGTCTGTACATCTCTTCCTTTGATATGACGAATACCTGAGCGATAGTGTGCGATACGCAATACGTACGAACCCAGGGCGTGGGGTGATCAGCCTTGTCTGTCGAGAGCCACAACGGTGCGCCACTCGAAGGAGCTTGTTTCCCGTACATCTAGGCCATCAGCTTTCCAAGCATCGCCAGGACGTTTGCAACGTTACACTGGCAAGTCGGGTCATTTGGCACGGAGACATCTGTATAATTGCAGAAAAATGTCATAACTCAATGATGAATCCACCAACTCTCCACTTGCTGCTGGATTGCAAGAGCCACGGTGGACGTCCGCATCAAACTCTCTCAAGGTTCCGGTCGGGAGGCATTTCACAATATTCTGTCCCCCAGGCCATCTCGGCGTCTGTAACTGCAACAACCAGTTACCCCGGCTTTCAACAGCCAGATAATCCCTGTCAATCGCATTCCTAATTCCTGCCTCAGAAGACAATGTCCCCGAGATTCTCCCCCTCGAAGCCGATCTTGGCGAGCTTCTTCAAGCGCAACTTCTCCTTGGCCTTCTCAACGGCCTTTTTCTCTTCGGAGAGTTTCTTCACGACGTCGAGCTCGGCGGGCTCGTAGCCCGGGGGCGGGTCGTCGTCCTTGTCCAGGTCAATCTCGCCCAACAGCAGCACGTTTTCTCCCCGAACGAGGAAGACGCCGTGCGCAATGTCCGCATAAAACCCCTGCGGGATGTCAGAGCTGGTGCTGCCCGGCTTGGGGGTGAATATCCGTTCCGTCGTCGATTGGAGGACCAGGTTAGCTGTCAAGACCGGTTAGACAGCCGTTGACCGAGTGCCGAGTGACATGCCGCCACTTCCACGTCGACGTACCGAATTGGTCCCAGCTCCGTAGGACACCGATCAGTTTCCTCCCGTCTCGCAGCACAACCATGAGCTTCTCTATGCGAATCGTCAGCATCAGAGGTCCTGCTTGCTCGTCAATCCCCAGGTGTAGGCACCATACTATCCGTGAGGTCCAGAAGTTGAGCTGCCGTCGTAAACATCTGCGGTGGCAGCTGGGTAGGTTGCTGCGGAGGGCCACAGGCCTGAGAAGAAGGGGCTGCCAGTCCGCCCTGCAGAGGGGCATCGGAGATGGTCAGATTTTCCATGCTTTATATCATGGGGTTACTATGTCAAGGAGTGGCTGAGAATGCGACCGTCCACACAGGTTCCACGAATCGGATCCTCATGCGCTCGATTATATGACCATGGCTGAGGGCGAGGCGGTTGCGCGTCCTGGAAAAGGAGAAGCAAGAGGTTGCGATGTAGCGAGGTCGTTGAAGTCGCACCTTACAGCGAGCTTGGTTTATCGATAAGGATGAATCACGTGATGTATCATTGGTGGGCATGACATGGATAATACCTACGTCAGCCCAAATGGCTTTTTTTGGACGGCGCGGGGCAGATCAAGTCAATCGAGGGGCAGCAACCCATTTTTCGCTGGTCGCGCCCTGTCACGGATGGGGCATCACCAGCGACACCGACGAGTATTGAGATCAGGCCTGACTCCAGGTCGTGGTAAGAGCGTACGGATTCCAAAGTCACTAGCAGGCATGACCTCAGCCAGGCATGCCTTGCCGAGCTGCAATTGATGGGGTTGGGCGTGACTTGACGTCTCAACGCCAAGCTCGGTTGACCACAGCGTCATGGATGTCATCTCCGTGTGCGCCATCCATCGGGCCGTAGTTGTTCAACGAGGTGTGCTTCACGGTCACGTCTTCGGGCGCGGACGGCATGACCAGCCCGTCTATCAATGCTTGCTATCGAAGGTCTGTGTGCGTGTCGACAACCAGCCCTTCCTTTACCCGACGACCAGAAAGAACGAAGAGAGAGCCTCCCTTGTTCCCGAGAGCTGCCACCCTTGATGCTATGTCGTCGTTCCATCCAACCCTCGTCGTCGTCTTCCGCCTTTTGGTGTTTGCAAGCAGAAAAAAAAATTCTATCATGTCTCCAGCCTGCAACGCCTTGTTTTCGATGCAAGATGTATCTCTCCCCTCCGTGAATGGTGCACGGGAACGGCGCAAGAGCAAAATCAAAAACATGTCGCCAATTCGTCGCCAGAGCATTACTCTCCTCCTGCAGGGTGACCTTGTTCTTTTGTTTCTAATAAGTAGCTTCGGATGGCACGGCTGCGGCGTAGACGCACAGACCTTGGAAGTCAGCTCCCTTGACGGCACAGAGAGGCGCCATCGGGGTCGTTGGAGGCCTCGCGCATGTGTCTGCCGGTGGTCGCGTGAGGCTATAGTTGATTGATGGTGGAGCGTTGCAGAGCTTCTTGGAGCTCCGGCCTCGTGGCCAGTTCCTCGATGGCTTGCGAGTAGGTGAACCACTGGCGCTCTCGCTTGTGTCTCTCGGGCCAGTCGTCGACCTCGGTCAGCACGGTTGCCTGGTAGAAGGAGTAGCGAGAGCGGTCCTTGGACGACTTGGGGGGGCGCTTCTCGTCAATGGTGCCCAGGTCATAGTCGATGTTGATGGTGATGCCGGCTTCTTCCCAGGCCTCGCGCGTGGCGGCCTCCTGGCACGACTCGTCCGTCTCCCATCCTCCCTTCGGCAGGACCCAGCCTTTGCGCCGGGTAGACTGTATCAAGAGGACGTAGTTTTGGTCTGGGCTGAGCGGGACAACTCCAGCAACGAGTCGCTCTCCCTTGGAGTTGTACCCTGCACCCAGGGAAAGAGGAGAGTGTCAGTGAACACTGCGCCTGAGCACGGTGGAGGTCTGAGCACAGAAGACCAAGTGACGGGTGCCGCAACTTGCAGGGTACAAGTCGCAGCCGCAGACTTTGCAGGGAACTCACGCTGCTTGTTTCTGCCAGTGCGGGACTGCATTGACCGACTACCTGAGCCTCCAGAGCCAAGGCCCGACATATTAAGACGTTGGCGTCACGAGGGGATGGCTCTTCGAGTCGGCGGGATTCTCGGGGGTTGCGGCGGCGGCGGGCGGGCGAATGGTTGGAGCTGCTGCGGGCTGCAAATCTCACCAGGGGCGGCGTTGCGTGCGGTTCCCCAGCGAGGGTTCTGCGGCGTTGCGGCGGGGCAGATCAAAGGATATTGCGATGCATCATCGTGGTGTTTGATCCGTCGAGATTGGGTGCCAAAAAGCAGGAGAAATTTGCCGCGTCGGGACGAGGCAAAGACAAAGCGACGGCGCAAGCCCAGGCTGCTCCGCGAGTGCTGGGGATGAAGGTCAATCGGGGGTGGGTGGATTGGAGGCGCCGGGAGCGACAGCGACAGCAGCAGCAACAGCAGCCGGTTTATGAGGACGGGACGGGTTCCAGGCCCAACAACAAGAGGAACTAATAATATTAGGTCGCAACCTAATCAGGGTTGGTGGGCGCGATGGGCTGGCCCTTTTAAAACGTGGAGATTGTTTGCTCGACTCGGCCGACTCGACTTGTCAAGGTGCTTCGTGGTGGGACGAAAGCGCTCAACGTCAACGGCAAAAACGACGAGACGGAGACTCGAGGTGGGCAGGGGTTCGTCACGCTGGCTTCCGCACCAAGCGCACGACTTGCGGTTGACGCCGTTTTGCAAGGCTGCTACTGGGTGGAACAACGAGAGTGGAGGTCGCTTCCTAGCAGCATCTAGAAGCACCACGGCACCGCATCAACCGAGGTGGGCTGGCTGTGGGGCGAGGGCGAGGGCGGGGACAACGGAGCCAACGGAGACGCTGAAGGGATAGCAAGGTAAAGCTGGGCGACGACGGTAGGCACCGCAACGGGCGGCGTGGTTGCGGGCTGCGGAATGCGGGTTGCGGGTTGCGGGTTGCGGGTTGCGGGTTGTGCTGGCTTGAGAGCCGTTGCATGTCTCGTGCCATTGCGGGCGCTGGGAGGGGACAGAGGAGCCACTCGGTTTTATACCTCCAGCTAACGGTGGTGGTGGGATGCATCGAGGGATGGCATGGATGGATGGCAAGAAAGCTTGGCCTGCCCAGGCCAGTCCCGTCCCTGTCCCTGGCCGCCATGTCGTGCGAGCCGCCACCACGGCTGGCGGCAGCAGGCGAAGATGCACAGCGCTGATGAGGCAGATGCGAGGCGGCCGGGTTGCAGCAGGGCGCCGTTTGGGGTAAGCCTCAACCCAACCCCCGAGGTTCGGTCGCTAGGTACCTTACAGGTATACCGCGATAGCTACAGGCAGGTCCAGGGCGGCCAATTGCGGGGGGGTGTTTTCTTCCAGGCCATACTCCGACGATGCAGTGCAGAGACACACCCTGCTGGATCGTCGACGCATGCGTGCAGCAGCCGCCTTCAAGGGTGTCCATCAGATCTGCATCTGCGTGGTGAGTTTCGCTAATGATAATAACGACACCATCTTTCCTGTAAGTGAGCAGACAGCGCCAGCCACGCCGGCATGACGGGGAGTGGCAACGCCTTCCGACTCGTCCAGGAGCATCGTGTCCAGCATGGGCGCTCATTCATGTGAATACAGGCCGTCCATGCTGTGTCGGCTGCCTGCTCACCTTGATCTGCTGACGATGGGAGAGGTCAGCCGGCTCGGATTGGACTCGCTGGGGCCCCACGGTGGGACATGTCCGTCCTAGGACTCCAGCAGTCCTAGCTCCACGAGCTGCCTACCGCATGCATTGAGGCCTGATGAGCGCTACGAGTGCCTTTTGAACTGCACCAGATGATATCAAGACTGGACGGTGAGCCGAGGGTGCAGTGTCCTGGGCATGGATCGACCCAGGGACGCCATGCGTGCATCTAGGCTCGGCCTGTGAGGCCACTGCCCCGCCACCAACCGCTGTTGCCACAGCAGGTAGGAAGGTACCTACCTACCTTACCAGAAGACGATCGACCTCGTCGCTTCAAACCCTAACTCCTCTCCCCTCTTTGAAGTCTGCATCCGCTCACCAGCGCCGCCTCCGCGTCGTCCCGAGCGTCCACGGAGCCGCATTTCGAGGGCAGCGACGCCTCGCTGGTGGCCGCACGGTCAAAGGCTCGCCGTTGGGTCGGCCAGCCACTCTGTCGCTTCGTCAACTTCTCGCCACCACACCGTACCTCTGCCAGGCCGGCCCTCTACGCCTCGGCTTGCCTCTTCAGGAAGAAATCCTCGGCACACGACGAGTCGCATGTTGCCAGCGGGTTCGGTACCCCTCTAAACGACGCTCTCTGCAGGCCCAACCGGACAGCTTGCCGCCGCCGCCGTCGCCGCTGTTGAGAAGATCCATGATGGAACCAAGTGGCTCGCAGACCCCTGAAGGCGCCTCTTCCGACTACGAGTTTCTGTCTCCAATCGGTGAGTAACGGTCATGCTCCAGTCGCCCTGTTTTCACCCCACGCTCCCCACGTGCTTATTCCTGTGGATCCCGTTGGCTGCTGAAGCAAGCCTACACGGGAGAGGCAACGACTCAACGTCGTGGAACCCGTTTCTCGCCACGAGTCACACAACTCCCGCCGTTGACACGCTATCCTTTGCTCGGCTGAAGAAGCCATCGTGCCCCGGGCCTTCTGTCCCCTTTTGGTCTCTGCCGGGACCTCTGCTCACTGTCATTAGCCCCTAGACTTGTGGCCCGTCCGGACTATTATCCCGAAACTTGAAAGACGTCGTCACGATGCTCTGGCACTACCGGCAAAAGCTTGCCGTGGTGGGCCAGGTTCTACTACTGCATGACGCTCTGATCTGATCGTGGAAGTGTCCTCGATGTCTCAGCCTGTTGGCCGGCATATATCGGACTGCTTGTTGCCAGAACCATCTTTTGTCTTGACCTCCTTGAACCAGTGAACGTTGCGTTGGGCCTTCACATCCAGCCATTGTACGCTAACACTGATTACCGCAGGATATGCCAACTCTTCGAGGTGCGGGTATTGCGGCAACCGTAACCCGAGACAATCCAAACGTGAGTGCTTACAACTGCCAGCTCCAAACGTGGAACGTCAACTCAAGGCCACACTTTGCCCCCCGCTGCCCCCCGCTACGCCAGGCCGCCTCGTCGGCAACTCGTGTCACGATCGTCCGATGAAAGACTGACACTCAACCCTTTTCTAGGCTTTTCGTACTATGCAACGGCAACGTCCCTGAGTCCCAGGTTCTACCAGACACTGCTCGATCGGTGTTGGAGGCGTTCTGGAACGCTCCTGTATCGCCCAAACCAGCGACAAGCCTGCTGTCCTCACTACACTCTCCGCCTAGACTCTACTAGGTACAGGCCTTCCAGAGATCAGCGCCAAACCGTCAATCGCTTCAACAGATACGTTCTTGGCGAATCATACATCAAGGAAGCAGCTCGGCTCTACCCGAGATCACGACAAGAGACAAAGAAACGAGACAACGAGTTTTGCTTGACCGAGCGAGTCCACGAGGCAGAATCGGCTAATCTGAAGACGCCACCACAGCCTGCCCATAAACTTGTCGTTACTCTTGAAGAGGACGCTTTCACTGAGGAAAAATACCGCGTGTACGACAACTATCAAAAGGTCGTCCATAGTGAGGCCCCGGAGGATAGAACACGCCGTTCTTTCAAGCGCTTCCTGTGTAGTTCTCCCCTGAGGCGCCAGGTCGTGGCTGCACCCAATGAACGAAAGCGCCGCCTGGGCTCGTATCACCAGTGCTACCGAATCGACGGCGAATTGGTTGCAATTGGTGTTCTCGACCTGCTGCCCGAATGTGTCAGCTCCGTGTACTTTCTCTATCACGAGAGCATTCACAAGTACACACCAGGAAAGCTGGGTGCCGTCCACGAGATTGCTCTAGCCGTGGAAGAAGGCTATCGTTGGTGGTATCCTGGATTCTACATCCACAACTGTCCCAAGATGAGATACAAGATCGACTACTCTCCGCAGTATATCCTCGATCCTCAGTCGTTGAGCTGGGACCTGTTGGACAATGAGGCCCTAAGCATTCTCGACAAGAAGCCGTTTGTCAGCCTTTCCTTGGAACGACAGGCTGCCTCCAACAACCGCGGCGAAAGCCCTGAGCACATTCACAACCCGGATAGGACCAAATCCGCCGTCACCACGGACGGAGCCGACGGCGACAACGACGAGGCCAGTGTTTCACTGTTTCAGTCCGACATGCCTGGGATTGCGTCCATTGCGGACATGGAGGAAGTTGATTTAGACCACATTGCCCTCAAAGTCTTCCCTACCGGGCCGCTGTTTGAGACGTCAGACTTGGTTAGTTGGGATTCAAAGAAGATTACAGACTGGCCGTCCATCAAAGCCTCGGTCGCGGAGTTGGTGGCAGCGCTGGGGCCAGACCTTGCTGGCGCTATCTGCTTGGACTCTTCATCTCGCGAATGAGGACAAATTTGCTCCATAGTTCGGATCTACTGGTAATAACCGCGCTTGCGAGAACTGGATACAGCTGGCGGTACGAATACCTTGGAGTGACAGTCCGAATGCGTCTTGGTGGCAGGAAACAAAACAGCTGTAGTTCTATTACCTCTTAGATCAGGTCAACATAGTCAAGTCCTTGTTAGGCTGTAGTTGCTGCCAGGCTGTTGAAGAGGTGCGGTTCCCCTGCTTGGCATGGGTCCCCGCATCTTATCACTCACCTAGTGAGAAGTTCGGCTTATCCTCCCAAAACCCTTCAACGTCAGACCAACCCGCAGCAATCCAGCTCCGTCGAAGTCGAGTCTGTGAAAAGCCGTAGCGCGAAAAAGTCTTGATGGACGTGCGGTGGCAATGGCGACACAACAAACCCTCCTCTCACCCGCCGAACTCGCCTACCTGCACAGCTCGCTCTCCCTGCGGCCGCCAATCCGCCCCGACGGCCGCACGCCGACGCAGTTTCGACCTCTGACCGCCGAGACGGGGATCCTTCCGGGCACCAACGGCAGCGCACGGGTATGTTTCTCCGACGGCACGGAGGCCATCGTGGGCGTAAAGGCGGAGATTGAGAAGACGGCGGAGGCGCTGGAGAGCGACGACCTGGCCGGCCGGGACGTGCAGCGAGGGAGCGGCGACGCAGGCGACGGAAGGGCGAAGGCGAGGGGGGATTGGTTGGAGATGACGGTGGAGATACCCGGGCAGCGCGACGATGAGGCCGCGACGGTATTTCTGGCGGAAATGCTACGCGAGGCTCTGCTCGCGGACGGCGAGTTTGCGAAGAAGCTGTGGATCAACAGACGCTTCCACTGGAGGTTATATCTCGATGTGAGTTTCACCGAGCAACAACTGATTTGATTCGTGCATTTGCTAAGACAGGTTTCGTAGATTCTCCTGATATCGCCGCCATTGGCATACCCTCTACCTCTTCTCTCCCTCACCACCCACCTTGCACTGCTCGCCACCAGGCTGCCGAGATTAAAATCAGAGGGCGACGAGGACCCCATGTTCGACGACGACTGGGAGGCCTCGACGTTCCTGTACCCACGGGAAGGTGTCTCGACAGGATCACGGCCTCCAATCACGCTGCTGGTGGTTGCCGTCGGGAACAACATCATCTTCGACCCGGCCAAGGAGGAGCTCGCCGTCGCGGAGTCGGCGCTGGCCGTGTCCGTATCGGAGGTGAGGACGCTGAAGAGGCAGGGGGCCATGGACGTCGACTCGGGCCGCGAGCTGCGGCTGCTGTCCATGCGGACCGTCGACCCGCCGTCGAGACTAACGCCGCCTGGCGAGCCCAACTCGACCAACATGGCGACAGCCGGGGCGCCGGCCGCGTCTCGGCAGACGCAGCAGCAGAAGCCGGATGGGCAGCCCGAGGAAGGCGTGTGGAAGGCACCCCTTGGGGGCACCAAATTTGGCGTTCTGGATCGAACCATACAGGCGGTATTGGAACAGGGAGGCGTGGCGCATGAGGTGTTGGATGGTCTCGAGGGCGTTGAACTTGCATAGAGTCCCGGAATGCTAGATGAGGTCCGGTATGCCGAGGCCTTTTTACATGTCCCAACTAGCGATGAGAAGGCGCATTGATCCTCCTTACAAGATACCAAACCACTTCTTCCTAGGCTTTTCCTCGCCCTCCGCTTTGGGTGGCAGCTCACGTCCCAAAGCAAGCGCCTCCAGCTCCTCCTCCGACTTCTCGTCATCCTTGCCAAAGACCATGGCGACGGGGTCCTTGACCTCGATACCGTGCATCTTCATGTAGTACTTGCGCTTGGCGACGTCGTCGAGGCTGCGGGTGCGGTGCTCGCCCGCCTTGAGGGCCTTGTCCTTTTCGTGCATGACAACGACGTTTTTCCAGGCGGCAAAGAAGTAGGCGGGATGGTGCCACAGGTCGGAGAAGGGGGGCACGAAGTCCTTGAAGGGCGAGTTGTAGGCGTAGTTGATGAAGAAGGTGTAGACGCCCATGGCGAACAGCGTGCCCTGGGACAAGGTCATGGTTAGAGGCTGCAATACTCCCTTGCGCAGGGCATTCCAGGAAGAGACCGTACCATCGTGATGACCGTGTGCAAGAGCCGGCTGTGCCAGAACCAGTGTGACCAGCTGCCCTGGGGCGCCATCATCCCCGGGTAATGCCTTTTGTTCTGGGCGGCAATCTCAGACGTCGTCAAGTCGGGGCCATAGTGCTTGGGAGTTGCATTGCGCTTGAGCCTCGAGCCGTGGGACGGCGGGTTGAACTTGGCCGGCCTCTCGAGCACGATGGGCTTTTGCGCCTTGTCGGCCGACGAGGCGTAGCGGATGCGGATGTTCTGGGAGAGCGGGATGCGGACGCCGCGCCAGAGCGGGCCCTGCAGGGGAAGTAGAAAGCGCGGTATCACGGTCCTCGACGCCATGGTTCGAGACGAGAGAGTGTGTGTGTGCAGATGTCGGCTTCGCTCGTTGGATGACGAGCTTGGGCTCTCACGATGGCTTTCTCCGCCCAGAGGCTCCGGTTCCAGGTGCCACGGAATTGTTTGCCGAGCTTTCTCCGGCCCAAAGGGAAATTCCGGGCGTCGCCTGAGGCTCCACACCCGTTATCCGACTTTTCCCGATGCAAGCCGATGTGGCTTGTTCACGGAACCGCGTAATTGCAGCGCGCTGATTGGCCAGCAGCCCAGCCACAAAAGTGGCTTTCCCAGCCAGCCGGGATCCATCATCCTGCGCTAGTTCCTCCATGCTGTCATAAACTTCTCGGAGGGTCTCGGGATTTTCTTGATTCCCCTTCTCCCTCCCCATCCTCTCTGACCCATCTCCCACGATCCAAAGACCCTTTCACTTTCTTGGGTTCTTACCTACCAACCTTGCTTCCTACGACTTTTGCATCTCCTTAATCTTACAACTGATCAAAAATGGCTGGTGGTAAGTCTTACTCGTGACGCCCGCCCCTCGGAAGAGCCGACGGCTGGACGCACCCGCGCCGCTGCCTGCCATTGAGCTCGCGCGAGTCGATTGACAACGACGACAATGGCGGGCTTCGGGCTCCGGGGCAGATTTGAAGGTCCTGGAATGGCGGCGTGCGATCCTGCTGTCGGCAGCGCCTAGCCCTGACAATGCGCCGCTCTGCGCCATTTTCACGCGACGAATCGCCTCGGGCCGGGCCCCTGGTCGCAGCCGCCGCTCGAGGTACTTGTTCTTCGACCGTCGTTGCTCCGGGCAGCTCCCGGGCGTTGCCGCCGTTGCCGCCGTTGCTCTCGGGCGAGAACTGGCCACCAAGTGACGGCATTGCTGACCGACACCTCAGGTGACGCCAAGAAGGGTGCCAACCTTTTCAAGACGCGTTGCGCGCAGTGCCACACCGTCGAGGATGGCGGCGGCAACAAGATCGGCCCTGCCCTGCACGGCCTGTTCGGCCGCAAGACGGGCTCCGTCGATGGCTACGCCTACACCGACGCCAACAAGCAAAAGGGCATCACCTGGGAGGAGAAGACCCTGTTCGAGTACCTCGAAAACCCCAAGAAATACATCCCCGGCACCAAGATGGCGTTTGGCGGCCTGAAGAAGGACAAGGACAGGAACGACCTGATTGCGTAAGTTGACATCCTCTGTCCAGCGCGGACCTCGGCGCAGGGCTGTGATGCAGTGAACATTGTATGGCTAACACCCGTTGCAGTTACCTCGAGTCGGCTACCGCTTAACCGGCGACCTGCAGTACGTAACGATTCAGCTATTATTTATTGATAGACGGGGACGCGGCGATTGTACGATAGACAAAACCAACTAGAGTGGTCCGAGGCGCCTTTCCACACAAACTCCTCTTCAACGCCCCTTGCTATCTCTTGTCGAGCGCCCAGTGACTGATTTTCTCTTGCACGCCGACTTGGAAATAGGCTGCCGGTGTCAGCGAATACTTGTGGGTCCTCACGCCTGAAATGATGCATGCATGTAGGATGCATGCATGGCCATATTACTTTCGTCGAAAACTTGCCGCTTGTCACTCCCATACGACACGGACTCATTGTGTGGTTGTTCCGGTGGTTTCCATCACTATGCAACCATTTATTCCAGCAGCAGCTCCACTAATGTTGTTGCAACTGCCGTGGCTGTTTCTGTTTATACGACGCCGGGGATATCAAGAATAGGTAACAAGCATACGAGCCCAAGACAACGCCGCCACCGTGCTTGAAGACAACTACGAGCCCCGGAGCCTGTACGAAGCAGGGTCCCTCACGCTCGCGCGCGTGTTGTCCAGCGCGAACTCCCAGTCCGCCGCGGTAATGACGCGTGCCTCGCCAATGTTTGCCATGCATCTATCCAAGGCTCTTTGGGCCGCCTTGGTATGCAAGCCGCTGAGGTCGGCGCCGCTAAAGTTGGAGCACCGGGTGTCGAGGGCCACGACCTCTAGCTTCTCCAGCACGTCCTCTGGTGCTCTCTCGTGGTTTGTGCGGTATATGGTGCGCAGGATGTCCACGCGCTCCCGGGGCGTGGGGAGGTCCACGAGGAGCTGAACGCTCAAGCGGCCAGGTCGAAGCATTGCCTCGTCGATCATTTCCGGTCTGTTCGTGGTTCCAATGACGTATATGCCCGTCCGGTCCTGGGCACCATCGAGTTCTGTGAGGAGGGCGTTGACGACCCTGGCGCCCGACTCTGTGGATGAGTTGCTGCGCGGGGGCACGATGGAGTCGATCTCGTCGAAGAAAAGGATGCACGGCGTCGAGGAGCGCGCTCTCTGGAACAGCTCCCGTACAGCTCGCTCCGACTCTCCCACGTACTTGTTCAACAGCTCCGGTCCGTTGATCAAGATGAAGCTTGCCTGAGCCTCGTTGGCGACAGCCTGTGCGACCAGGGTCTTGCCGCACCCCGGGGGGCCCCAGAGAAGGACGCCGGCCGGCCGCGTTAGACCAAATTCGCGGTAGAGGTCTGGATTCTTGATTGGACCGACGATGGACGATTGCAGTTGCTTGCGAGCCTCGTCCAAGGCGCCAACCTGCTTCCAAGTGACGCTGGGTATCACTGTAAAGCCCTCCTTCCTCAGCGACGGTGTAAATCCTTTGAGTGCCGCTTTGAAGTCCTCCATCGTTACCGAATCTGCCGCTTGCGGGTTGGCTATGGTTTTTGTGAAGAACGACGCATCGGGGCCGGACATGTCCGCCGATTCCCTGTCCAGGACTCGGGTGTGGAGGTCGAGCATGGTGTCGACTGGGTTGTTTAGCCTCGCGGCTCTTCGCACAAGTCCCTTTCCTGCAAGAGTCGTGATCGCTGCTAGGTCCGTGCCAACATATCCGTGAGTCATGTTGGCAACTTCAGCCAAGTCCACGTCCTCGGATAGCTTCATTCTCCTCGTAACGACTTGCAATATGTCGTGGCGTGCTGCGCAATCGGGCATCCTCATCTGTATACATTGGTCAAGTAGTCCAAACGCAAGGACGGTCGGGTCGACATCCGTGATCCTGGAAGTCGTGGCCATGGCGAGAACGTGACCATCAGTCCCAGAGCTTCTTCGAATACGGTCCATCTGATTCGCAAACTCGGACACTGCTTTGACATGATGCTCGTTGTGACTCGAGGAACCGTGCCTCGACATGACCTTGTCGATCCTCTCGATAAATATGATGCTCGGGGCGAGACTCAAAGCCGTTTCAACGGCCTCGGAGAGGCTCTTTCCGATCCGCTCAGGGTCTCGAAGGCAGTCGGTCAAGGACACGAGAGGCACGCCGACCTTTGCCGCTATGTTCCTCACGAGCGACTTCTTTCCGGTGCCCGACGGCCCGGACAAGAGTATTCCCGAACTCAGAGGCACTTTTCGGCTCTCAAACAAGTCGAAGCCTCGCAGCAAACCCCAAGTGTCCTCGAGAAGCTCGCGGTAGATGTCGCCCAGGCCAGCCAACGGTACCTCTTGCTCCGGTATTTCAACTCGGAAGCGGGTCGGTTTCTGCGTCTTCTTCGGCTGCGACTTGTCTTGTTTGGCGGGTGCTAGCGCATCGCCGGCGCCAGACCCGTTGACGGCGGTTTCGGGACCGCTTGTTCTGTCATCTTTATCGTCGCCGTCGTCGGCCTGGATCCGGCGCTTCTTGGTCACGGGCATGTCGCTCGCGCTCCGCGATCCCGTATCGGTGTTCCAGAGCTTCGTCATCTGGCGATTCAGGAGGAACCTCTCGTCGCCCGGTGTCGGCGGCTCCGGCTCGTCAATGGCCGCCTCGGAGTCGTCGGACTCGTCCTGCTCCTGCTTGCGGACTTGCAGAACTCGGTCTATCGCATCTTCGAGCGGCCGCTTCTTCTGCCTGCTGAGGCTCGAGTTTGATCGTTTTATAGCGTCGTATATGGCCGGGACGGTCTTGAAGGGCTTGTCATCGTTGGCCGACTCGAGCTTCTTGATGATCTGATAGACGTCTCGGTCGAGGCTACTGCGGAAGCCAATGCGCGGGTTTGACGCGCCGGACGGCGACATCTTATCCCTGGCCCCGCGCTCTCCCCGAGGTAGGCTGCTCAATATCAACGAATCTCACAGACGGAGGCAGGGTCGTTGCAGTGTCGGGGTCCATGGCGAGAGGCGGGCCTGAAAAAGTCGTGAGCGCCCCCGCCAAAATCTGCCATGTGACGCTTATCGATAAGGCCGGGGATTCGTCGGGCACTGCGCACCCCCGTAATCCCGTAATAATACGACGTGCCTCCTCCCGGCGTTGTGGCGGCGAGACCCGGCGCAGCTGTCTCGTAGCTGAGAGCTCAACGCTCACTACGAGTACGCATAAACGTCTGTTTGTTGACTTGGACAAGCAGAAAGGGGTGGCGAACGAAACGCCTCGTTTCTTCACCTGCGCCCGTAGGCTTTGGCGTCACGGCGGATTCGTGCTAGTGTCGCGCGGGCCGTGTCCCCAACAGCGCCACCTGCCTATCATGTGTGGGCGATGACGATGTCGGCCGCTCTGCGACAAACAACCACCAGCAGGCCCAGCAGGCGACGCTCGAACTTGCTCCTCGCAACACGACCGCGCAACGGCTGGCGATACTGCAGCTGGGCTCGTTCCAGCGCCTGTCACCACACCATGGGCGGCAACGCGAGCAAGGTGACTGCCCAGGACAAGTAGGCGCCTCCTCCGCCGTCTCCGGACCCCGTTCTGCTCTACTGACCGGCTCGGCCTCGGCATCAGGGCGATCCTGGACATGAAGAACCAGCGCGACAAGCTGCACCAGTACCAGCGTCGCATCACCGTCCTGACGGACAGGGAGACGGAAATCGCGCGGCAGATGCTCGCCCAGGGCGACAGGAAACGAGCGCTGCTGGCCCTGCGTAGGAAAAAGTACCAGCAGTCGCTGCTGGCCCAGACGGATGCGCAGCTCGAGCAGCTTGAGAAGCTGACGTCCAACGTCGAGTTTGCCCAGATACAAAAGGACGTCGTGTTCGGCCTGCAGCAGGGCACCAAGGTGCTCAAGGAGATCCATGCCGAGATGGGCGGCATCGAGCACGTCGAGAAGCTGATGGGCGAGACGGCCGACGCCATTGCCTACCAAAAGGTTTGCCCCCCTCCGCAAAGATTCCCGGATGCCCGAGTCGGATGCTGATGCCCCGCGAAACAGGAGGTCAGCGAGATGTTGGGCGGCCGAATCTCCAACCAGGACGAGGAGGAGGTGGAGGACGAGCTGGACGCGCTGCAGGCGGAGCTGGCTGGAGAGGGACACGAGCTGCCGTCGGTCCCGAACGCGCGGCTGCCCGAGTCCGAGAGGCAAGCAGAACAACAGCCGGCGAGGACGAGACAAACGGAGCGGCAAGCCATGCTGGCGGCGCGATGACCAGCGTCGATATTCGTTCACCCTCTCGCGAAGAGGCATTTATGGCGATAATAGAAACGGGCGGGCAACGCAACCAACAACGGAGCACATGCACGGGCGTTTGGGATTCCACTATTATTATTACTATTATCATTTTGGATTCTCGCTTCTTCGGTGCTTTGAACCACCATCTCAGGCTGGCGCATCTTCCGCTCAACCGCCGTACTTTGCAATGAGCTTCTTCATAATCGCCATGGCTCCGCCGCGGTAACCGCCGCCAAACATGACAAAGTGATTCAAGTGGTGGTATCTGCCAGTGTCGGCATCCCACGGCAACGATGCGAGGTGTGTTGGTCGGCGTTTCACTCACAGTTCGTACAGCGAAATGCGGTCCTCCCACTCCGCCTTGGGCTCTGCCTTTGGCACCAGCATCTCATACTCCTTCCAGAAGCTGCCGCCAAAGCCGCCAAACGTTCTCATGATGCCGAGCTCGTACTCTGAGTGGCCGTAGACAGCTGACGGGTCGAAGACAACTTCCTCGGCCGCCGCCGATTAAGCCCCTCGAGTTGTTCCCGCTCCAGAGGTCGCTGTGGATGACAACGGGCGTGATGGCTTTGACGCGGTCGTCGCCGATTAGTCGCGGGACGACTTTGCCGGCTACTTCCAGGCCATGTCAACAAATCGAAGCACGGCAACAACAAGGCATAGTGATGGTACTTTCCAGATGAAACACTTCGTACCAGTATATCAAACAGATCAAGCGCCTTGTCAAACCCCGGCGTGCTCCCAGCCCCACCTCCGGCAGCCCTCCGGCAGCCCTCCGGCAGCCCTCCGGCAACTCGGACCGCTGCGACGGCAGACAAACCATGCTTGTGTGGATTTTGGCAGACCCAGACTCGACGGATTTACTTGGTCTTGGTGACCCACTCAACCTGCGTCGTCGTCGGGCAAGTGTCGGTGCTGCTGACGGACAGTCCGCGTCTTCTTCGCTCCTCGGCGCCGAGTCCGTCGAAGTCGTCGCCGCGCCGGGCCTCCGGGGCTCTCCTTGCCGGGCCATTGGGGTCGGGAGGTTGTAGCACGCGGCGCAGGGACAGGTTGACGCGGTGTTGAGTGGTGGAGACGGCGCACAGTGGCGTGCGAACCAACCGGGGCGGTGTGAAGGCATGTTTGGCGTTGGCGGTAGGTTAGGTTGCGGTAGATTGAGGACTGCTTCAGTTATGCTTCTGTACGAAAGCGAAGGTGCGGGTACATATATACACCTTGACTGCTCCCTACGTACCGGGACGCTGCTGCTATTCTCACCGAGACGTCATTCTGACAATTCTCCAGCCTTCTGGTGTCCCAGTTTCCGCCGTCGACGGCCGGCGCCAACGCTGACCATTCGGCCGTCTGTTGGGATTCGCCGAGTAGGTTGGATTTGCTCCAGAGACTTGCTGAGCCTCAACCGCCGCCGCGACACCAACAGCTACTACGGCCCGAAACGCCCGGCAACACTTTAACCATTCGTCCGAGACAGACGTTGCCGAACTGTACCGACAACATGGACGAGCGTGTCATGCCGTCCGAGCGCTTGCGGCTGGCCGACACGCACGATCAGCACATGAGGCGACCCGTCTAGCCAATGTCAAACACGCTTAGCAACCAACATATCTCTCAACACGATAACATGATTCATCGTGCAAAGTTGATGCCTACATGCTATGGCACACACAGTACACTCGCCCGCGGCCCCGACGTCGATTTCACTAGCCCAACCCCCCAAGAAATATTACATGGAATGCCGACTACCCGTCCCTGGCATTCCTTTCTAGATACCCAGGGAGAACTCGACACCAACGTCGATGTCGCGGGCTACAACCATGTTAGCAATGCTAAATGCACATATTCCTCCCGCACGAGGAGCGACTTACCCAGCTTGACCACCTTGGACAGTTGCACGGCCTTCTCGGCCGCGCTCTGCAGGTCATCAATGGAGAAGATCTTCATGCCAGACTCGTTGATCAGCTTGTGGGCCTGCTCCACGTTAGTGCCCTGCAGACGGGCGATAATGGGGATCTTGAGGTTCAGCGTCTCGACCGTCTTGATGAGGCCGGTGGCGATGTGGTCGCAGCGGACGATGCCACCGAAGATGTTGACGAAGATGGCAGTGACCTTGGCGTCGCTGGTGATGAGCTCAAAGGCCTCCTGGATGGCCGCGGGGGTTGCACCGCCGCCAACATCCAGGAAGTTGGCGGGCTGGCCGCCATTGAGCTTGATAATGTCCATGGTGGCCATGGCCAGACCAGC
This sequence comes from Tolypocladium capitatum, assembly GCA_002901185.1. Classification (NCBI taxonomy): domain Eukaryota; kingdom Fungi; phylum Ascomycota; class Sordariomycetes; order Hypocreales; family Ophiocordycipitaceae; genus Tolypocladium; species Tolypocladium capitatum. Next base: position 32,852 of record NRSZ01000136.1, read on the forward strand.
GCCGTTGACGAGGCAGCCAATGTCGCCGTCGAGCTTGATGAAGTTGAGGCCGGACTGGGCGGCGCGAACCTCGTCGGGGTCCTCCTGGGTGGTGTCGCGCCACTCAAAGACCTCCTTCTGGCGGAATTCGGCGTTATCATCGAAGCCGAACTTGGCATCCATGCACAGGACCTGATGGTCCGACGTCTCGGACAGGGGGTTGATCTCGATCTGGGTGGCGTCGCGCTCGAGGAAGATCTTGTAAAGCTTCTGGATGGTGTCCTTGGCGTCCTCGATGCACTGCTCGCTGAAGCCCAGCTTGGTGGCGATGCCGCGGGCAACGTCGTCGGTCACGCCATTCTTCATGTCGACGTAGGTGGTAATGATGGCCTCGGGCGTCTCCTTGGCAACCGTCTCGATGTCGACGCCACCCTGGGACGAGGAGACGATGACGGGCTGCTGGGAGGCGCGGTCCATGAGGATGGCCAGGTAAAACTCGCGACGGGCGAACTTGCGCTCGCAGATGTAGACGGCATTGCACAGACGGCCGCCAGCGCCCGTCTGCTTGGTGATGAGCTTGTGGCCGATCATCTGCTGGGCAAACATCTCGGCTTCGTGGGGAGAGTAAATAACGCGAACGCCGCCCTTGAGGCCGTTATCGAATGTCCCCTTTCCTCTTCCGCCGGCGAGGACCTGGGCCTTGATGACCATGTCCTCGGTGCCAATGTTCTTCGCGACCAACTTGGCCTCCTCGGCCGTCTTGGCCACGGAGCCCTTGGGAACGCCGACGCCATACTGTTTGAGACGCGGCCCGGGTCAGCAGCTTGCCACGCAAGGTGGGCATCGTGAGGAGCCACTGGGAACGAGGCGCCTTACCTGTCGCAGGAGATCGGCAGAGAGGTACTCGTGGATGCTCAGAGCTCGCCGTTGTTGCGCATCGGCGGGGAGTCTGACAGAGGGGGCAATCTGACGCTGCTGGCCATGTCGAGTTAGCAGCTTGCCCGGCCCAGGGTGAGGTTAAAAAAAGCTCAACGTATGGCGCACCTTGGAGGCGTTCAGGGCCGACGCCAGGGCGCGGCTGCGGCCGATATTGAACATTCTGAGAGGGAGGGGGCGGTCGCCAATTGG
>NRSZ01000822.1:0-72513 GCA_002901185.1 Tolypocladium capitatum
TCCGGCTCCGGCTCCGGCTCCGGCTCCGGCTCGCCCACCGACGCCAAGCCCCCCGCCGCCGCCGCCCAGCTCGAGAAGGCGGGCGGCACCTACGGCAAGGTCGAGATCACCGAGGACGACTGCTACGACGAGCTGGGCTACAGCTTTCCCACCTGGCGCAAGTGGTACATCCTGACCGTCATCTTCTGGGTCCAGGTGTCCATGAACTTCAACACCTCGCTCTACTCCAACGCCATCCCCGGCATCGCCAACGAGTTCGACGTCAGCGAGCAGGCCGCCCGCTGCGGCGCCATGATCTTCCTCGTCCTCTACGCCTTTGGCTGCGAGCTGTGGGCGCCCTGGTCCGAGGAGTTCGGCCGCTGGCCCGTCCTCCAGCTCTCGCTCTTCCTCGTCAACATCTGGCAGCTCCCCGTCGCCCTGGCCCCCAACTTCGCCACCGTCATGGTCGGCCGTGCCCTCGGCGGTCTCTCCTCCGCCGGCGGCTCCGTCACCCTGGGCATGATTGCCGACATGTGGGAGGCCGACACGCAGCAGTACGCCGTCGCCTACGTCGTCTTTTCCTCCGTCGCCGGCTCCGTCCTCGGGCCCATCGTCGGCGGCTTCACCGAGGAGTACCTGCACTGGAGGTGAGTGGCCCGTCCCGGCCCCTGACGCCGCTCCTTGCGCCGCGACTGACTGACCGTCGATAGGTGGTCCATCTGGGTGCAGCTCATCCTCGGCGGCTTCGTCCAGATCGTCCACTTCCTCACCGTCCCCGAGACGCGCACCACCATCATCATGAACCGCATCGCCAAGAAGCGCAGAAAGGAGACCAACGCCAACGTCTGGGGCCCCGACGAGCTCGTCCCCTTCCGCGACCGCTTCTCCGCCAAGGAGATCCTCATCACCTGGACCCGCCCCTTCAAGATGTTCCTCACCGAGCCCATCGTGCTGGTCCTGTCGCTGCTCTCCGGCTTCTCCGACGCCCTCATCTTCATGTTCATCCAGTCCTTTGGCCTCGTGTACAAGCAGTGGAACTTCTCCACCATCGACGTCGGCCTGAGCTTCATCCCCATCGGCATCGGCTACGCCATTGCCTGGCTGCTCTTCATCCCCGCCATCCGCCGCAACATCAAGGAGCGCAAGGCCAAGCCCAACGACGAGCGGGCCCAGTACGAGTCGCGCCTTTGGTTCCTGCTCTATCTCGCCCCGTGCCTGCCCATCGGCCTCATCGGCTTCGCCTGGACCATCCAGGGCCCCCCCGTCCACTGGATCGGCTCCATGATCTTCGCCGCCATCGTCGGCATCGCCAACTACGCCATCTACATGGCCACCATCGACTACATGATCTGCGCCTACGGACCGTACTCGGCGTCGGCCACCGGCGGCAACGGCTGGGCCCGCGACTTCCTCGCCGGTGTCCTCACCGTGCCCGCCCTGCCCTTCTTCGAGAACATCGGCGTCGGCACCGGCAAGAACCTCGAGTATGCTAGCACCATCGTCTTCTGCATCTCGTTTGTGCTCGTCGTGGCGGTCTACGTCATCTACTGGAAGGGCCCCGAGCTGCGCAGGCGATCGCCGTTTGCGCAGAGGCTGGCCGATGCCCGACAGGAGCAGGTTGCCGACGGCCGTCGTGGCAGTGTCGCGTACGATCCGAATCGTCGAGGTAGGTTGCAGCCCGCACGCTCCTCTTCCGCTCATGACCACTGCACGAGGTACTGACTTTCCGCCTTCAGGTTCTACCGCCTCGGGCAATGCCGCTCGCCGATACAGTCAGCAGCAGCGCTTCTTCGGCGAGAGCCGCGTCACTCCCCGCGGCACCCCGTCCGCCAGTCGCCGTCCCAGCATGGCTCCCGTGGCGAATAAATAAACTTGGGCATCGCATGTGTATAGCCGAGACCTCCCTCTGGAGCGGATGGTGTCATGCCTTGGAAATCCCCCCGAGGGTGTAGTCGGTGGTTGGGCGAGGGCTATACTTGAACATTATCCCAAACGATTATACGTCATCCCACACGATTATGCATTATCCCAGAGATTATGTATAAACTCAAAGTTAAAACTAAATTCAACGTTCCAATGCGGCGTAAGCCGACTTGACTCGTCGCTCAATTTGGGGCAAAAGCCTGCGGTCCCGATTCCTGCGTGGCGTGACGTCATGGGCCGGTACGCCACCACCCCCGCGTCTTCCGCATGCGGTGCTCGTACCCGTATTTAACTCCGGGGGTAAGCCGGGGGGTGGGCCGGAGGGTCCGGCAGAGTGGAGCAGCCAAGGTTAAATGTTGTTTGTCGACGCCGCTGGAAGCAAACTGAAAATAGCAACGGTTCAAGGACTTGGGGACGAAGCCTGCCAGAGCAGCGGTCCATGATGCTCTTTCAAGACATTCCACCACAAATCGAATATCAATGCGGTTCTCTTGCTGCATCACACCGCCGTGCATCGCGTGACGAGGTCAGGTGTAACGCTAGACCGTTTTTAGAGCGACTGGCCGCGGAGATGCGCATTGTCAGGTGTGAATGGCCGAAAGACGAAACATCACGATCGTCGGTACGGAGTGCTCCGTACATTTTTCGGCTTCACGATGGCTGGCATCCAGAGGACGACCAGAGGACGACGAGGGGTCCGGCTCTAGGGTAGGGGCCCCTTGCTCTGGAGCCGATTCTGACGTAAGCCGGGCCGCGACAGAAAGCCGAGGACGGCCGACTCGGGCCAACCTGCATCTTCACGTACTTGGCACAAGGGACCAAGTCCTGCTTGCACAAGATCGGATCAGAATGCATGCAGTACGGAATCCGCTGCGGCTGCCAACCAATCAGATTCGCCTATTTGGCACTAGTGCGGGCCAGCCCCGGGAACCAAAGTCGGCTGCGCTCAGTCCGAGGTGGTTTACCGACTTGAGGCATCGCATCAAGAAATGTCTCTCGCTGCAGATTGGTGCACAGGATGCCGCACGCCTTCGAGCGCGGCTCGACTACCTGGACAAGCACTGGCTTGAGTTGTCCGCAGGCCGCGAGGGCTTCTTGACCGGTGCCCGATGGCGCGGGCTGGATCGGCACCCTGTTGCTTGGGGAGACATGGTGAGTCGCTTCGATTTTCACGCTGGACGTCTCATGGGCGTGGTGGCTGACTCGTCCAATGATTTTCAACAACAGGACTCCATGGTAAGCCTCCTACCCCCACCGGTTTTCATACAAGAGCTCCAAGACCCACAACCCACACCTCGCAGGGTAGGCAATGCAGCGCATCCCCATGGCTGGATGAAAAATCATTGACACGTTGTAGGGCATGTTAACAACGTTGTGTACAATCGATACGCCGAGTCTGGACGACTAAACTGGATCGCGAGTTTCGCCTACGCAGCCGAGCCAGAGCACCGCCGACGGTGGGATGAGCTGATGATGCCGAACGGCGTGGGACTGATCCTGCGGAGCATCAAATCAGATTTCAAGCTTGTGCGTCGGTGTCTCTCATACTGGCCCAGATGGCTTACGACAAGCTAACTATTCGCCGGTATAGCCCATGACGTATCCCGACAAGGTCACTGTGCTGCACAAACTCGCTGAAAAGCCCGACTACAGCTCAGACAGCATAGCGTTGGAGGCCGTCATTCTCTCGGAGCGACACCAGCGGCCGACCGCCAGGTGCTTTGAGGATGTTGTAGTGTACGACTATCGAGTGGCCAAGAAGGCGCCGTTGCTGGATTTCATGGTTGACGAGCTCAGAGCAACGTATGAGCTTCAGGAGCAGAGCAAAGAGGACGTTGAGCGCAAGGTGGCACAGCTACATCAAGAGTTGGAACAGATAGAAGGTAGGGTGGAGCCTTCACCATCATAGTTGGGTACTCAGTCACGAGACCATGACGCATTATTGTTGACCTACACCATTCGAAACACCGGGCGTGCAAAGTCTCTCTGCGCCCATTAGAAGCTTTGTTCGCATGATACATGGGTTTTCAGAGTAAGGATTCATAGAACGTAAACTTCCATATATATATATAAAATGTAATGCCTATTTGCAGCAAAGGTTATGCTTATATACAGCAAAAGTTATGCGCATATAGATGCGGCTGCCAGTAGCGACTGATAGAAGCAGAGACATAAAAGTCACGCACACATCAAACACTCGCATACACAGGGTGCAGAGGGGAAGCGACTGATATGTACAGCAAAGCGAAAGAAAGCATGCGTGTCAACACGCATTGCCAAACCCACATTGCGTTCAGGCGTGCGACCTTACGTGCTGTAGTGGGCAACATAGGCAACCTCCATCATGCTGCCGTAGCCGTCTTGAGTGTTGCCGTTGGGGTAACCGGGCTGTATTTCCAAAGTTAGCCCGATGTTACATGAGGGCACCGACGCTCAAATCATCACGGACTCACCCATTGTCCGCCGACGGCCATGTTGAGAATAAAGAACTTGGGGCTCTCGGCCAGGTTGTACCAGGCATCCGGGTCGTTGATGCGGGCGCCCGAGATGGACTGGAACAGTTGGCCGTCCATGAACCAGTTGACGGTTTCGGAATGCCAGTCGGTCGGTCTCCGGTCAATCTCGATTCGCCAGGTGTGCCAGTTCTGGTCGGGGATACCGATGTTGCCGCCGATGCCGGTGCCCTCGTTGCAGACACCACCGGGGTAGACGCCGCAATGGGCCGTGCCATAGCCGGTCAACCTCCCATCAATGGTCTCCAGGACGTCGAGCTCGCCGCAGTGAGGCCAGGGAGTGCCATGGCGGATAGAATCGCCGAGCAGCCAGAAGGCCGGCCACAAGCCTTGCTTGTTGTTGGGGTCGTTGCCGCCGAAGCGAATCAGGGCCTCGAGTCGGGTGACTCCGCCCTGGGTTGGCGTCATGACATACTTGCTCTCCATGCGGGCAGAGGTCCAGCCACCGGAGACGCTGCCGTCCCGCCAGGGGACGAGTTGCACGGTTTGGCCGCCGCTGATTTGAAGGTTGTGGTTGCTGGCACTGTACGTCTCCAGCTCGCCGTTGACTCCAGGGTTGCCGGTAATAAAGTTCCAGTTTGGGCCGTAGGGACTGTCGCCAGAGTTTCCCAAAAAGGCGTCCTGCCACACGAGGTGGAAACCTCCGTAGCCAGGGGCGTTCCAGGCCTCGACCGTCGAGGTGGTAAGGGCCAAGGCGGCCACCAGCGAGGGGATGTAGACCATTGTGCTGAAAGTATGTCCTGAAACGAAGATGATGCAAAAAATGGGTATCAAATGGTGCCCTGTGGCTGTGGTGCTGGTTGTTCAACCTCACGAGTCGGTGATGCTAGCGGGCGGCATAGGCTTATATACTATGTTTCAGGCAGGGAATAATCGAACGAGTGACCCGAGCTGCACGATCAACTCCCAGGAGCCCATCAAGGCAGGTGTTTGTTTCTAGTTGGCGCACCACCAGGTATTCTACAACAAGCTGCATCTGCCAAGCCCAGACTCTGATTGGTCGAAACCATGCTGGTCGCCTGGTCCATGGGTCATGATTCCCACGCCGGTGCCCAGGGCTGGAGTCGAAACTCCCGTGACCGTGACCATTTCAGCAGGCACAAGCTCGGTGGGCAGTAAGTTGGTGGGCAGAAATCAGCATTTCTATGCTCCGAGGACGCTAAAAATATGGCTTATGTTACCCCGGATAAACTCCTGACTAACGGCCCGAATGACGCATGACGCTGGCAGCAACCGATGATTCCGTGCTGGGCAGCGACTCCACCCGAGGACGGGGGCCTCGTGGCGCGCTGTGTTTGGGAGACGTTTGGTGTTCTGGCTGCTGGGGAGGCTGCGATCTCGGCCGATGCTAGCTGGGCGGCGGGCGGCGGAAAGCGGAAGGTGGCAGAGACGGCGTCCCGACTTCGGTTCAATAGTGATGCCGGGGCCGTTTACCCCGGATAAGGCGACGCGCTGCAGATGCAGCATGACGTCGTGATTGCACGGATGCCGCGCAGGATATCCTGCGCGGACGTGGTTTATAAGACGGCGACAGACGGCGCAGCGGCATGCGTTCATCAGATGCTGCGCCGTGCTGAGTCAGGCCGGGCTTCGGCAGATGGCCTCGGGCCGCGTGACGCGGGCCGCGCGCCGCAGGCGTAACACGCCATTGGCCGGCCGTGCGAGACGGCCGTCAGTCGCCGGGCAGAGATTGCGCGAGCCCGCGTGCTCGATTGGCCGGCGAGGGGACGCGGAGCTTGGGCGGCGCGCAGCAGAGGCGAAACAAAACGTGACGGGCGGCGTGGGTGCGCCGGACTGTTCCCGTGCACGCTGGATGCAACCGTCGGCTTTCCGGGTCGGGCCGGCAGGCTGGACGACGGGCGTCGAGCGGCCGGCGCGGGCTCGTCGCGCAAGGGCGCCCAACGCCGAAGCGCCGGTCGACAGGGAGTGTCTGGGCCGATAGCGTGCTGCGCTGGCACGCCGAACGATCAGCCGGGGCGCTGATGCAACTCGCGATCTGGGTCTGCGCAACGGCGGCGGGAGGCTCATGACAGCCCTGTGGGGAGGCTGCTGGCGCGCTGCGCGTTAAGCGATGGGCCCCGCTTGCAACGCTGCTTGCAACGCCCTGCTTGCAACGGACCCTGCTGCAACGGACCCTGCTGCAACCGACGCTGCTTCAACCGACGCTGGTTGCAACGGGCAGGGTGGGTCTCATAGCTCGCTTGCTCTCCCGCGCTATTATACGCTAGCACCTCCATGTGCAGCCGCCCCACGCCGGCCCCACGACTGCGCAAGGGTGCAGGTACCTCGGAACGCCTGTGGGCTGCTAGCAGGACCAGGTACTTATCCCCCTCCGCCGTCGTTCCCAACCTGCCAGGCCCACGCGGCTGTCCGACGTGGAAACGAGGCATTGCTTGCTCGGAACATCCGACACCTGATTCAGCATATGCACACTAGTGCGCCTGAAGCCAATCAGACCGTTCGCCGGCCAAGTGGACGCTAGGCTCTCACTCAAGGGGTGCAGAGTCCGCCAGTCGTGGGTGCGCATGAGTCTGCATCTTTCTACATCAAGCAGGCCCGTGGCCTGTTCGCGCACCCCAAGGCCCGCGTGCCTGTTTAAGCGCCGAATCGACGCCTATTACTGCCCGCGTGTGCCTGGGGAACGCCCGATGGGCCCGGTTGGTCGACGGGGAGTTGGCCCGCGGGGAACACCCACGGCCGGTTACGCTTGCGCGCCGCATCTTCCATCTTCCAATCGCCGTGTTCTGTGCCTACCGAACCGTCACGTAATACACGATGATGATACCGAGGTTGCACCGGTCCGGGGTTGAGCTCGTCGATGCAATGTGACAATCCGAGATGCCTCCTTCGGACCACTCGTGAGCATGACCGCACCAACGAGGCCCTCGCCATGCCCGGTTTACGCTCGCCACGGACATTCGCCTGTAGTCGCATCTAAACTCCGCCGGCCACGTCAGGCTAGGGTGCGACAATGGGCGCCCGGGAGCGTCCGGGGGCGTCCACCACGTTGCCGGTTATCCCAAGCTCCAACGCCAAATCGTACACAGGCCGGAGTAGGCAGGACAAGGAACAGCTAGCGGGGGCGTAGACTGCCGAGAAAATTCGCCTGCCTATACGGATTGAAAAATCGGCGACAAATTCTACGTCATCTGCACCGTTGATGATGAATCCGAGGACACAACAAGACCGAATGCGGTCGTCTGCAGGTCACATTCGCCACGGAACGGCCCCCGCTCTCGATATGGCGCTAGAGTGGAAGAAAGAGGAGACAAGCCCAAGGTCCAGTTATGGGTCATTATGCTCTACCAAGTACATGGAGTCCATGTCAGGACTCGGCACGCGCCGCAACTCGACCAGAGCAGTTCTCCTAGCCAACTTCTGATGATTTCACATCCACCACAACGACGACATCCAAATGACACTTCCCACTCGTCCTACTGACAGCCAACTTTTTATACCGCGCGACAGGTATGACTTGACATTTTGAGATTGACTGGTTGCGTGTACGACAGGCCGCGCAAGACCCAACATGATATCGCTGCCAACAGAGACATGCTGCAATATAGCAACTTTCTGCAAGGCACAAGTCAAAAAGCGCAACCAGAATTTACATCCTGCGGCTAGAGTCTGTGCTCTTGCATGCACGTACAACAGCCTTGGCCTTCCAGTGGACCATGCAACTCACCCAACACAACTCTGGGCTCAGATAAAAGGCCGCTTCGAACCCACGGTTTCAGAGTAATCGGCAACTCCAGCCCACTTTTCCCAGGTTCCCCACCGTAAAGGCTTCGTCGTCACCGCCCTCGTGGCCGCTGCTGCTGCCGGACTGGTACTCGACGTGCATGTCGATCCGGCATTGACGTGATTTCCAGAACCGAACAGTTTACCCTCGCTGGCCACGTCGGCAAATACTGAAAGCCGGTTACGTCTACCGCGTCCCAGACGAGATGCACATCGTGACAGACCCTAGTGTAGATCGGGCTTGGATGAATCGCACGTGTGTTGGCGCTAAATCAGAAGTCGCCATTAGCTTTGGCAACTTCCTGATGCGCGATATCTCTGGATCAGGTAGCGAGTACTAATACTTTGCTTCAAAGACTCTGTATCAATCAATACCATGGACGGCACATTGGAGTGCACACACTGACGGCATAATCCTCGGTCCAGTTCCGAACTGGAAAAGTCGGCCAATGGCAGCCCAAGGCGTATTTGATCGACAGGTCCTTCCAACATGTATTATTCAAGTTCTGGCTTACGATTCTGTCGTCCTCAACTGTTACATGATCCATCTTTAGGGTATCCTGCTCCGCTACCGCCAATATGAAAAGGGTCCAAATCTCGAATCATGCCCGCCTAAGCTACAAACGGAATACCCAATTGTCCCAATCACCTATGCTTTAAGCCGATGCCGTGAAGGCGTCACTATCTGCCCTACTGCTAAGAAAAGTTTAAATTCGGCGGATATTAGCTAGATCGTAGGGAAATCAAGGCCATGCGTGATAGGCCCAGATACTTTCGTGCTAATACGCAAACATAGGCATTCACACTCATGGCTCGAATTTCAGTATTGGTACTCGTCTTCAAACGGCTCAAGACGATCGTTATACTATACCAATGCCCCACATCGGCTTTCTTCAAGGTATTCCTAGAAGGGATTGCTATATATTTTTCCGCCGTTTGGGTGCCGGCTTTTCGTTATTTACCTCCATCCGAGGGGCGCTAATCTCACGGTATTTGTAATGCCATATATCGTGAATGATACGCTTGGCCCGGCGAATCTATTTTGGGTTGCCGACGCACTTGCGGTTGAACTACTTCTACTTCGTAGCGCTACGCCAGATAGAGTGCAGCCAGCATAATAGATGGGCGTTTATACTTATACTTATGCTAACCCAAATTGATATTAATCCTAAAGTGATCATGGCCAGCGAATGTTCAGCCATAGCCTTGCAAGTCTTAAGCTGGTCGAGAAGATAGCCTATCCACGCTTCCGCTTGCGGATTTGCCATCGCCTTCCAGCATCTTAATCCCATCTCCCCCGTTCTCACAATACCCTTGCCCGGACCGCATCGCCGTGACTCACTATTCGTGCTGAAGATCATCTGCACCATCAGCCTCTTTCTTGACGGGTTACTCCAAGGACGCGGGGGCGGCGCGTTGCGCCACGACGGCACCGGCTCGGCGTCGGCGAGGAACGCATGCCAGAGCTGCCGACGTGTCTCACGAGACCCACCACCCACGGATGGAATAAATACACCACTTGCATCTTGCACTCGCCTTCAAGACCTGAAACCGCCACTCCCACTAGATCACAGATTGCCAAGCTATACGAATATACCATGTTCTCGTCTTCGCCCGTCGCTCATGCCTCACTCCACTTTCAAAGGATGCTCAACAGCCAAAAAGGCGCCGAGGGCGACATCTCTTTGATTTTCTTCGTCCAGCCGGACTGCCCTTCCAGATTTGCGAGCATCGCTTCAGTGGTCTCAACGCCATCGCCCGCATCTCTCTTCATGGTTGCTCACTGTCGAATATGCGGCCCTCCAGTTGGATGCCGACGACTCGCCGACGTCCATCTTCAGTCTCAACCTCTCGATTTACGGTCAAACTATTGTCGCCCCAGAATGAATTGGAAAATGGGTTTTCACAAACTACCGTGATCCCTGCGCTCTTGCTAGCAGGTTGAGCAGCACGACGGTCGAGTCCAACAAAGGCGGCACCATTCTTTACACCATGTTCGCCGTCGTCTGCGACCAAGGCTACCAGCCGTACGGCATACCCCGTTTCCTCGCACACAGTACCCCGAACGAGTTCGGCTAATATATGCCCAAAGCATCCTTCCCGGGCTCTTAACCTCCATAGACAACGTCCTCTATATCCCGCCCATCGTTGCCTTCACCGGTCTTTGCCGTCTTTACACAGGATAGCCAAGGGTTAGCATGAATGGGGAAGATGACGAAGACCCGGATGCCGGGAGCGGGGTAAGGATAAAGCTGGGCGGCATGTAGACTTGGGAAAATATCATTTCTCAGGAAAGAGTGCGGGGCTAATGGTGAGGCCGAGGTGAGGATGGCGATGCACATGAAGAGGGCATAGTAGGAGCTGTGTGCGAGACGCGGGCCCTCACGGTACGAAGAAGAGCGAGAGAAAGAGAGAGAGAGCTGGGTCGAGTCGTGTTGGAACCGATTCTTCTCAGTCATGGAGCAGAAGGTGTTCCTATCGCCATTCCCACGCGGAATGGTGTGCTGGCACGGCCGTCTATCCTTCAGTTTCTTCCCCACATGCCACGTGCGTCGTCGTACGAAGTACCCCGTATCCGTTCTGGCTACTAAGCTCTCGTAGTCGGCATGACACCCTGCATATCAGACAGACGCACTTGGTAGCTGACGACTGGCGAAGCAACGTCGATAACATGGGCAATACAATGTGGTTCTATGGATGGTTGTCGATGCCTCTATTCAGTGATGCCTCTATTCAGTGATGCCTCTATTCAGTGTCTGGCTGGCCATAATGTTGGTCCGCTCATTGAATCCCCGCAGCCCTCATCCTCTCAAAGCACCTCCGATACGCCTCGTGAACCTCGGGCACCGAGTACCCGTACTCCCGCAGCTTCCCCACGAGCTTGGCAGCGTCCAGGGCGCAGTTGCTGCGCCCAGCCTTGATGACCTTGGCCTGTTCCTCGAGCGAAAAGTTCCTCCAGCAAAACTCTGGCCGGACAATCTCCTTGAACAGCCCGAGGGCCTCGTTGTGCGAGATGGCGCCGGGATTGGTAAAGTTGTACACCCCCGTCTCGTTGTGTTGGGCGAGGAGGATGGACGCCGGGAGGAGGTCGTGCAGTATCGTGTTGCTGTTGGGGACGTCGACGACGTGCTCGTAGCTGATGATCTTGGTGATGAAGCTGCGCGGGTGGAGGTCGTCGCTCACGGGCATGCGAAGGCGCAGGACGAGGCAGTTCTCGTAGCTCTTCAAGATCTATAGGGCTTTCTGTTAGCCAAAGTATACATACGTATGTTTCCTCCGGGCAGCGGAGGCTCACTGGCTCAACGTGGCCCTTGGTCATCGAGTAGAAGCTGCCGGTAAAGTTGGGAACGTCTTGTTCTGTGTAGCCCGGGCCTCCGATGGGATGCGCGTCGTCGTACTGGTAGATACACCCGGTCGCAAAGACGGTGTAGTGAATCCCCCTCTGGAAACACTGGTCCGCCAGGTTGAGCGTGCCGATGACATTGGACCGCACAGTCTCGGGCTTGTTGTCCTCGCACCAGTCGACGTTGGGCCTGCCGGTGCAACCGGCGCAGTTCAAGACATGCGTCGGCTGGACATGTTGCAGTTCCCGCCCAACCTCGGCCGGGTCCTCCATGCGTACCGTGGTGGTACGGACCTCTTTTCCCTGCTTCTCGAGGAGGCCCCGGAGGTGGCCAGCTATCCAGCCATTGCCGCCCCAGATGAGGAACCGCAGCGACTTGCTCGACATGGCAGGTGTGCGCGCAGGAGCAAGCGGTCGGTGGAGGCGTGACGGAAGGAATCGTCGCTGCCTTCGATCGGAAGCCGAGTACAGAAAAAGCCTGTCAGGACGGGAGGCCATGATGAGGTCCTGGCCAGGCATCTCCACGTGCGGTCGCCGCATTGTCCCTATCCTCCCGCCTCGACTCCAAGATGAATGCAGGCCAAACCCTTATGCTCGAACGACAACGCCATGTAAGCGAAAGGGGTGGCGGCTTACATGCCGCGGCAGTAGTTTTTTTTTTTTGAGCCACCTTGGTTGGTACTGACTCGAACCGAAACACATGTGTGTGATTCTTCACAGCCCATCCCTACCGGGGGGCCGAGGGTGCGGCGCGTCCACGCCAGCTCTCGACCGGGGGTGTGCCCGTCAACAGGAACAGTGGTATGGTGCCAATGCCTTCATGACTTGGGTACGAAGTACGTATGTCGGGTATTGAGGCTATAACGGATGCCTTGTTCTACGAGTACTCGTAAAGGGACCCTTGCCGTTGATCCGTGTCACGGCCGGGGTGCTCGATGGCTGGCCTCAACATACTCATACTGTACCTTGCCCTATTGCTGCATTCCAGTTACGCACAGGCCTGCTACGGCAGTGCCCCTCGGTCCTGCTACAAGTTGTTCAAGTTGAATTAGCCTCGGCCTCTCATGCGAGCGAGCTTGTCCTCAGGTCAAGATCGATCCCTCCGCGCTGTGCCTCACACCATACTTGCACCACTAGTCAGTCACGTCAGTCACCTTGAACAATGGCAACTCCCATCATGGACAGTATGTATACGCACCAGCACTACGACTTCGTAAAAGTATCTCCTGACGTGAATCGCTGGCTGACGACCATGGCAAGCGCAACGGACGTACCATGAAGGCGTCGACATCTGGAAGCAAACGCCCGTTTTCCAGGGCAGCACGCGATTCAAGTCCCTCCCAGATGTCAAAAACATCATGATCACGGGGGGCGCCGGCTTCATGTGAGTGCCTGCCACCCGAGCTCTATATGTCCCTGTTGACATTGACCAAGGCATCGCAAGCAAACCATAGTGCGTCCTGGGTCGTGAGACACCTAACCCTGACTTATCCCTACGCGTACAACATTGTGTCCTTTGACAAGCTGGACTACTGCGCGACGCTCAACAACACGCGGATCCTCAACGACAAGCGCAACTACACCTTCTACCTCGGCGACATCACGCACCCGTCCGAGGTGCTGGATTGCATGGAGCGATACCAGATCGACACCGTTTTGCACTTTGCCGCCCAATCCCACGTAGATCTCAGCTTCGGCAACTCGTACGGCTTTACGCACTCCAACGTCTATGGGACCCATGTTCTGTTGGAGAGTGCTACCAAGGTCGGCGTCCGGCGGTTCATCCACGTCTCTACCGATGAGGTATATGGCGAGGTCAAGGAAGACGGCAATGATCTGGTCGAGTCGAGCATCCTCTCGCCCACCAACCCCTACGCAGCGAGCAAGGCGGCCGCAGAGATGCTAGTCTGCTCTTACCAGACGAGCTTCAAGCTCCCCGCCATCATCGTTCGGAGCAACAACGTGTACGGGCCGCATCAATATCCTGAGAGTAAGCCGCCTGCCTCGTATGCCTTCGAGCGTCTTCTGCAATCATCACTCCCTAAACTCGTGTGCTAGAAATCATCCCCAAGTTCACCTGCCTTCTCAACCGGGGACAGCCCATGGTGCTCCACGGCGACGGCTCACCCACGCGACGCTACCTCTACGCCGGTGACGCCGCCGACGCCTTCGACACAATCCTGCACAAGGGCCAGATCGGGCAGGTCTACAACGTCGGCTCCCGCGACGAGATATCCAACTTCGACTTCTGCGGGATGCTGCTCGACACCATGGGCATCGCCCGCGACACGCCCGAGCAGTTCCGCAGCTGGGTCAGGTACACCGCCGACCGGCCCTTCAACGACAGTCGGTACGCGGTGGACGCGACGAAACTGCGGCGGCTGGGCTGGCAGCAGCGGACGAGCTTCAAGGACGGGCTGCAGGTGACGACGGACTGGTATCGGCGCTTCGGGGAGGCGTGGTGGGGGGATATCGGCCGCGCGTTGACGCCCTTTCCCATCGTCAAGGACGGGGAGGTGGCCGCGGCCGGGGGAGAGAGTCGCGTCGCGGATGAGCCGCTGAAGCCGCTTGACAATGGCCGCGCCGTGCGCATGGGGTGGAGCGAAACAGACCGCCTGGCCCGCGCCTGACTTGCATTTCTGCTGTGAAGTTGTTTCGTGGATTGCTGTATGGTCTGGAGGCAGAGCCGGGTAGCGGTTTCTTGAAGAGCTGGCTGGTGATGTATGGTTTCGTGTATGCCGCTCGCAAAGCGGGCGACTTGGACAGTGTTGTAGACATGAGAGTTAGAGGAAGCTTGCTCTACTCCCCCTTCGCTATGCATCCACCCATGACAGTTCGTCCTTGCAAGTGCCCGGCACAAAGTCGGCCATGTCCATCTCTAGTACCATTTTGACCTCTGGACAGTATTTCCAAATATGCTCCCTCCGATCTGGCGTGCCCCATATTTGGTCATACATCCTCCCTCCTGTTCCAATGTGGTAGCCCATCGGTTCGTAATACCCTTCTCTCCAGTCGTCTATCCCTTTGACAAGACGGCCGGGGTGACCCAAGTCCGACAAGGGGTCATGATTGTTTCCACCGCCACCGCCGTCGGTGTTGGGGACAATCGAAACATGCTCCGGTACTCCGCTACTGCTCTCGCCCGAAAAGGTCAGCGAGACGGAGCCGTTGGCGACGTGGCCATTGGGTTGCTCGCCCAGGCGCCAGGAGAGCCACAAATCTTCAGGTTCAGAGTCGTCTTCTCGCTGTTCGCCGCGGAGGATGTTGACGATGCGGCTCACACGACGGAGGGATAGCCCGCCATTGCCGGCCCAAGAAGCCGCAGGATCCCACGGTGCCATGTGCCGTCCCATCCTTACGGCGCCCTCTTCCCATCTCCATGAGCTCGCTCGCCTACATCCATGCCATCCATGTTGCTGTACGGACAGCCTACCCGGTACTTATTACACTCGGCACATGGCCGCCACATTTGGCTACATTGCCAGAAGCCGGCTCATCATCATCGCGTCTCTCATTTCACGTGAGTATCCAGTCGCGGGCCGTGGCTCCGTGAGGTCCTGCAACAGGCACAGGATCTTACTGATGCTTCGCAAGATGGTGGCTCGCCTGCCTCCTGCACCAGAGCAAACCCATCATTTCGTCTATAAGCACGGCGGCTCGGCAGCCAGAGAATTACATGCGGACACGATACAACGCTTCAAAAGTGGCCCTCATCATCGAGCCCGAGCCGGTACCCCTGCTTGTGCCCCTGTTGTTGCACATGATTGCAGTCGTGCCCCCCGACTGGCAGTTCCTCTTCATCGGCTCCAAGGAGAGCGTCTTCGCCGTCAGTCGAGGCTTCGGCATCCAGATGCAGCAAGCCCTGGGGAAACTCGACCTGCGGATATTGCCTGAGCCTTGGCTTATCAAGACGGACGAAAATCAGATTGACCGACGTGCGATTCTACGACGAATTTCTCCCAGGCGTGGCCTGGATCTTAAAGTACAACCGCGAGAGCATCCTCTGCTCCAACTCGGAGACAAGCTTGAACGACTGGCTCGACTGGAGCTAGGCTGGCGCCGCTCGGTACGATTCCCACCGCAGCTTCACCATGGTCGTGATGTCGCTAACCGCGGGAGAGAACAGGCCCGGAGACCAGGCGTTTGCCGGATACGGCGGTCTATCCCTACGTCGCGTATCCACGATCAAGAAAGTGCTCCGACATCAGAGGCGGCACAATAACTCGGAGCCCGAGGACGAATGGTTCGAAAAGCGCATTACGTCGCTGCCCGGCGAGAAAATCGTCACCGGGTCCGGCGCTGTGTTTGCCGTCGAGAACAAGCTGACGCACAAACCAATGGGGTATCATGCGCCGAGGTCTCGAAGGGGTCTCGACAGAAATGTCTGGAAAGACCCTAAGGCTCGCGAGAGCATCTTTCAGTACTGTCCCGAGCTGAGAATCATCATGGACATGAAGCTGGAGAAGCAGCGATGCCCCGGGGATAACAGGCAGGGAGACATCATCCCCGACCGAGACGACGGGCGGCGATTCCAAAAGGGGCAAGAAGAAGACGCCTGAGCCAGCCACAGCGTCTGAGGAGCCGTCTACGTGACGCGATTCCGTACGGTGCGAGGCTGTTTCGGATAACCTCACCGTTGTACATTGGGTGGACAGCAAGGGGTCGGGGGTAATGAACGATGCCGAGCTTCTTACAGCGGATCAACAGGAATCGACTGATTTCTTTGCTGACTTCATCTCGTCCGTTGTCCCCTCGGACTGGTTGGGCGACGATGGCATCTACGAGCACTGCGGCAGTTCCCGTCCGCCCCGGCATCAGCCACAGCCGGCTTGAAACGCGCTGACACCTACAAGCACTCCGTCCGATTCCTTGTACGTAAAATACGGGGTACTTGGCCACGCGTTGTGCCTGGGCGTAACTCCGAGACCAAGCTGCGGAATCACTCAAGGGTCTGCCATGAAGCGCGGCCCACACATAGACCCCCCGCGTTCGGGGCCCCGGATAGGAGTCGCATAGCCGCATACTTCGTACAGGGCTCGGATATGTGGGCTCTGTGTCAGGTTGAGACTTCCATCTTGGAGGCCACAGCCTGACCCACATCATGGGGACCGAGCCTACAACTAACTTTAAATATAATGGTTCTACTTCTGTACGAAGTATAATCCATCACGAGAAAGCAACCGCTCGATAGCCCTAGAGCCACGCGTTTTGACGCGTTGACGTCAATACCACAGCAGATACTTTGCAGGCGAAGCATGGTGGCGCATGTAGCTATATATCACTCTATCCCATCAAGAGGCTCCACGGCTTGGAAAAGCTAACAGAAGTCAACTTAAACCAGCATTCACGGCCGCCTAGCAACTTTAGCGATTTGTCTGGTGGCGAGGACAGACAGACCCGGAAAGGGGGCAGAAAACAAGAAAAGTTCCTATATATAGATATACAAGGGACGGTCTAAGCCATGATTAAGTGGTTCCATATCATGCTCGCAGCCTCAAACATGGGCCGCCCATGGAGAGAAAGTGGCGCACGGGTCAGTGCGCAGTCTGACCAATTGACCAGCCCCCGGTCGAAAAACCAAGCAGCTGGAAGAGAGGACTGTCACGATGCGAGCCGATGTGTCAGGCATCCAAGCCCAGCCCCCGCCCTACATCGCAGCTACCCTACATCCCACCTCCTGAACACCCTCATGGGCAGGGGTTTGGCTTTATGCCTGCCTCATGTCCAAAGTACAAATACATATACTCCGTAGATGGGTTGCTTCGTAGTGGAAGACCCCGTTCCACGGCACCCTTAGTATCTTGTACGTTCTACCGACAAGGGCCTCGACAGTAGGGGATGCATGGGCTATCCCATCTGCGGTTCGGGCCATGCCGCCCCGTGACTAGAACGGCTTTGTTTCGCCAGCGCCCGTCGCACTGCGCAAACTCATCACCTTCGTTCAAGATGGCTGAGGAAGCCGGCCACCTGGCGAGGGCGCCGTCCGGAGCGTCTGCCATGGCCGAGGCGAGAAGCATTGGCGAGGACAAGGACCACGCAAGACTTGTCCCATCCGAGGAGAAGCTGCGACTCGTCGAGCCACCCGATGATTTGGAAGCACACGGCCAACGCGAGCCAGGAGAAGACACCCTCGTGTCCAAAGAGAGCAAGCCGCCCGGATCCAGGAGTTCCTTGACGACATGGCTGATATGGACAGCCGTCAACACTTTGGCGACTGTCGGCATTGTGAGCGCAGATCCTGGCCTCTCCAAGGACTAACCCGTCGCCGAATCGCTGACAGTCACCATTAGGTCTTCACCAACAAAGCCATATTCTCCGACGAATCCCTCAAGCTTGCCCAGCTCATGTTCGCTGCTTTCCACTTCTCTCTGACCTGGCTGACTCTGTATACCTTGTCGCGACCGCCGTTGGCATTCTTCAAGCCCAGGCGAGTCTCGATCCGCGAGATTGCTCCGCTGTCCGTCGCCATGTCGCTCAACGTCATTCTCCCGAACCTTTCCTTGGCCTACTCGAGCATGACCTTCTATCAGGTCGCGCGGATCCTGCTCACGCCGTGCGTTGCGGCGATGAACTACATCATATACAGGGCGACTCTTTCCCGGAACGCTGTTCTGGCGTTGGTTCCCACGTGCGTAGGCGTCGGGATGGTGTCGTATTACGATTCCCTCCCGGCCGCCGATGCCAAGATCCAGATGACATCAGCCCTCGGCGTCGTGTTTGCCATTGCTGGGATTGTCGCGTCCTCGCTCTATACGGTATGGGTCGCGAGCTTCCACCGAAAGCTGCAGATATCCAGCATGCAGCTTCTCTTCAACCAAGCGCCCGTATCTGCTCTTCTACTGCTATACGTCATTCCGTTTGTCGACACCTTCCCGGTGTGGAGCGTTGTCCCCTGGAATAGATGGGCCATGATTCTCATGGTATGCTTTGTCCCGTGTCGCGTGTGTGTGCCGTCCGGCTGACGCCCGCAGTCCGGCTTGTTTGCTTCGTTGATTAACATCTCGCAATTCTACATCATTGCGCAAGGCGGCCCCGTCTCGAGCACGGTGGTCGGCCACCTCAAGACTTGTACCATTGTAGCTCTTGGCTGGGCGACCTCCGGAAGATCGACGAGCGACCAGTCCGTGATTGGCATTCTTGTCGCTCTTGGGGGACTCATTTCGTAAGACAACTGAAATTCTACGTCTGTAGGGTGCCCGAACTAACAATTAAAGGTATTCGGTAGTCACACTAAGGGGAAAGTAAATCGCCGAGCTCGGGCCCGTCTCGACTTCATCATAGTTACACATCGTCTATGAACTTATGGCAGCATCAAGTTTGCAAATTCGCCGACTCTAAATCCTCGACGAGCTTCCGAATATCCTTGACACCTTGCTCGCTGAACGCATGCTCCTTCCGAGGCTCATTTCGTTCCTGAAACATAGTTGCTAACACTTCCCCTAGACTCGCGAAAGGGAACGTGAATCGGGCCCAAGGTAGAGGGAATGATGCCGAGTAACCAGCTCTCGCTCTGTTTGACGAAGTCTTGCGCCATCAAGGCCAATGTCTCCTTCTTGACATCATCCGCAAGCCACATCTTTCTTTTTTTGAAAGATGGTCGCATACCACTTGTAGCGGCTCGTATCCCGCGAACTTGATACCCTCTTGTCTGTGGGTCACGATGCATGCGACCCTACAATGGCCCTGCGGCTGTATTACCGCACGGCCAAATATGGATAGATCGGGCCTCCTCTTCCCGTGTCCTTGTAGCGACGTAGGCGAGCGGGCACCAACCCGGAAGCTACGCAGTTAACCGGTAATTGTCGTCGCAATAAGGAACAAAGGTCTCTCAGAACGGCTCCTTGCAGGTAAGGATGGTGTCCACCCCTGCTTCTGCCGAAACAATGTATCTTATCTAATGATCAGATGAATTTTGATCAGATAAATCGCCAAATCGGGGCTGTTCAGTACATGGAATCATGCCAAGGCCATCAGCATCGCCAACAACGCCAAGGATCTTATCCTTGCATGTGACCGTTAGCATCGACAACCAACCTCTAATCTTGCGCGGCTGCAAATGAGAAATTAAAAAAGAGCGGTGTGGGGAGGGAATGGTCAACATCCTGTACGACGTTGGCGTGTGAATGCCTCCGTGTCAGCCTCCTCACCAAGAAGCCCCGGCAGGCTCGATCACCGACAAGTCTTGTTCAAACCAACCGAATCTTTCTTTGTGCGGGAGGGCTGTGAACGTTTTAGTTTGGAGCTGTGTCTTTTCGATTTGCCGACATCCGTATCCAAAGGGTGGCCAACGGCGTAGTCTAGCCGAGCCGTCAACTTTCGTTGTCGAGCCCCTCATGTTCTCGCTCAAGCCAGACTCTTGGCATCGAGGCCGTTGGATGGATTATATCTTGGGCGTGTCCCAAATATTGCCAAGTGGCCAACTCAAACTCGTTTCTCTTGTCCAATTTAGCGAAGGCTGCGTCGAGCTGAGTTGACATGCGCCGAGGTTGTGTCACACAGTGCCGGCTTCGGCGGCATGTTGGACAGGCCAACGAATCATGCGCTGTCATTGTGTGCGCCCGCTATCCTTTCTTCTCCAGCAAGTGACTCGAGGTGTGGAGGAAACATGTCGTGTTACCCGCCATCCTGGGGCCCGAGGCATATCCACGGGACGATAGGGCCGACGTTCAGTGAGTGGCCATGCATCTCCGCTCGAGTCGCGAAGCAACCTGGCCGAGTTCAATTATCGCTGCAGGTGCCACGAGTGAGGACATTCGAGAAGGCTATCCAACCTCCTCCTCAGCTCGTGCAATCTTGCATACTGGTCATCCGGGAAGGTTGTTACTCGCTAGCTCGGATCTGCGCCATCGGTGATCACCCACAAGCTGGACCACGTATGCACGCGCATCACAAGAAGCGAAATCAGCTCGAAGGGGACCGAGGATTCCAATCAGTCTTGTGTTGAAGCAGCGAGTTCATTCCGGCCGTTTTGACAGCGCGCCGCAGAAGACCGAGAGCGTTTTGATGGTGTGGAGCTGCGAGAGCATCCCCCAACGGTCCTGCACGTGACCTTCCTTCCAAATTCTCTGTGTCCCAAGAACTTCTATTGACTTTATCCCCACCCGCGTTTGGCCCGTATTCGGCAGGTCGCCGTCCTTCAGCCTCGCAGCTGTCTTGCAGCACTACATACATGCCCGCCTGGGCTCCTCGCGTACATCCCTCCAGCCTGCAGGCCGCTGCTGCATTGGCGCGCCCTCGGGGACGTTGATCTTCGAAATAGGCGCCCCAGGAGGAATCCGTGGCAGGAACCATGTCGGAGGACGACGTCGACATGCTTGGCCCGGATGGGCAGGGCTCAACCCGGGTTGATCGAGACCGCCGAGCGCCGAGGTTCAGCTGGACGCCGGCGTACGAGGCCACCTTCTTCCGCAGCCTATGCGACAGCGTCCAGCTCGGCCTGCGCGAGAACAGCAGCTTCAAGGCAGAGGCCTGGGAACGGGCGGCGCAGGCGCTGCAGGAGAGCCATAGCGCCTACCCTGCCAAGAGCCACCTTATAAACAAGAGCGACAACGCGAGGAAGCGGTTTCGGCTGTGGAGGGGCCTACGCGAGAACCCGGAGTTTCTTTACAGCCCCATCACCAGGACCGTGACGGCGACGGAGGAGGCGTGGCGTGCACACATCGAGGTTAGCCACCAATCGACACCTGTTGTCGCCGTGCCCGAGCGCTGACCGCCTCGCAGAGAGAACCGCTTTCGCGAGCGCTGCGCGGGAGACCCTTTGATCATGAAGACTTCATGGAGATACTGTATCCCGACGTGATAGGATCGGGCGGAGCCCCAAAGAGGATCATGAAGCCACGGAGGCGAACGGACGGCCAGCCCGGAGACGAGACGGACATGCCTGGGACGGGAATATTGAACCTGCTGTCGGACCCTGCTCCGGGCCAGGCAATCGACAGCCCAGAGGGGCGGCGCGCATCCCCGAGCCAGACACCGACTGGCTCCGCAACTGGCCCTGCGGCACACTCGCGGCCGACTTCCGCCGCGATGCCGCCTCGAACTGTCGCCGTATGCCTGACCAGCGCGTTGACGCCCCCAGACGAGACGCCTAATCAAGCGAAGAAACGCGCGTTGCCTCCGGGGCCCGCAGATGGTCCGTTTGAGACATCGCCGTCGTCTTCCACCACGCCGTCGGGAAGTCTGCTGCAGTCTGCCGCCTCGCCAGAGAAGCGGCAGCGCACGTCTATCCACGGCGACACTCTGCCCAGCACGACAGGGTCAACGCTGAACTCTTCGGCGACTGCCCCAAGCTCGGCGAACACGACGCCGCTCTCTGGCACCGACGGCCCAATCCTCAGCAACCAACAATGCTCGCACGCCGCGTATGCTCTGGATGCTCGGAGCGATCTGCGATGGCAGGAGGCGGCTCTGGATCTGTTCTTCAAGGAATTCGCCGATCAGGACCTAGACCTGCAGGTCAAGATATCGGAGACTATACTATGCGACGCACATAGAGCGCTCGTGTTCTGCAAGATGCCCTGGCGGGTGAGGCAGCATTGGGTGAAGAGGCTCGGGGAAGTGCAGTAATGGTACGTGACCCGTGCCGGAGAATACAGCCCGCGATGCGCGTGTCGGCAGAGACAGGATTCGCCGGGAGGGGAGTTGGCGCACTGGTGTTGGAAGTTCAGCGTGTCGAGATGCATTTGATACCCGTTGGCGAGGAGTTGGGATTTCGTTGCATTGAGCGAGGGCCTTTGGCGGCTGTTTGGGGCGTGCCAGCGTTTTCTTATGATATCCTGGGGTGGGTTGAACGCCAGAGACTTGGAAAGTCTTGCTTGTAATACGTACGTCACATGGGGATTTTTTTATTCCTGTCATCTCGGCCCAGCCGAAGCGTTGGGTATGCGGCGCGTGCCATGGATTCGTTGGCAGCATTCCGCAGTCAGATCAGACCAAAGCAGGGCCGTCCAGCTGCGCTCACGACGCACCGTCGAGGCGCACTGGAACGAACAATCGCAGGGCATCAGGCCAGGTACAATCGTGTTGAACGGCGCATCGTACCCGGCGCTTCGTGGTGTTGACGTCGCGTTGACAGGAAACGGGACAGGAAACGGGGCACCGCCGCCGACGTCATCGAAGCGAAACGCAGAGCCGGAAGCAGGTGCCAGATCCAAGCTCGGTCACGTCACATGAAGATGAAGATCTTGCGCCCTGCATCATTTGACCACCACCACCAGCTTCCGCATCCGTACACCAATCCATCCACCTGTCCGTGTGTGTCGCGCAAGCCATACCCTCCATCACCAGGAACCAGCGCCCAACACCCCCACCCCCGGCATACCACGTTCGCCGCACCGTCATAGCAAGCAGTCCGTCCTCACTTCGCGAACCCGCATCTGCCCCTGCGCTGGCCGCCAGCTAACCAGCTGCAGTGTCGTACGCCGACGTCGCCGCCAGTGGGCCGAAGCAGTCTCCCCAGGAGGTGAGTGCGCGACCGCGTGACGCCGCCGCGCATCACCACGCCGGAGCGAAACACCACGGACCTCTGGAGGCGATGTCTGACCGCGTACCACAGGCCGCGGCCCCCCAGCCCCCCGAGGTCGTCCACGACGAGAGCGCCTTGACGGCCTCGCTCGTCGACGTCGACGTCATCAGAAGCGTGCACACCGTCCCCTCCGACTTCCTCGAGCAGGACATCATGGCCGAGACGCACGCCGACGGTGAAGCCGACGCTGCCAAGGCCCAGCCCGAACGCCCCAAAAAGGACGCCACCAAAAAGCCCCGCCGCGCGCACTCGTGGCTCACGAGCCAGTTCTCCAAGCTCTCCGACGGCGACGCCAGCGCCCTCGCCGTCGCTAACATCGCCGCCGTCATCGGCATCAGCTCGTGGCTCGGCTATCGCGCGTGGGGGCTCTACGAAAACGGCCGCATGGACTGGAAGGCGGTGGGCGTGGGCTTGGGTATCCTGACCGGCGTGGGAGCCGTGGAGTCGCTGTTCGGAGGGTACCTGTACAAGGGCACGAAGGGCTCTCCTGAGGAGCGGTCGTGAGGTCTGTAGCAGTTCGCAGGTTCTCCCTTTGTGTGGCGTCGGTTTGGGCACTGGTCCTTTCACTTAGGCACCGTCTCTCCTCTTGCTGTAATACAAATGTGTTCTGTCTGACAGGAAACTGCTTCTCATGCATTATGATGTGTTGTAGTGACCGAGGAAATCGTCGTTTGCAAGCATGCTCATCTCGGAAAGTGACCAAAGGGCCAAGCAGTTGTACATGTAGAGTGGCTGCGAGCCGTCTATTCCCATGACCCGTTTTATATACTCCATTTCCTCGTACAGCGGTTGATGATACAGACAGGCTTCGTCATGCCAACTAGTACATGGAATGCGCACGCCTCGGGTGCATTCACCTTCGTCAACCCTTGATTCCATGTTATCCTTACTTCTCCTTCTCGCCTTCGGGTTTGGACTCCTTGGTGTCCGTCTCCTCGGGCTTGGGCTCTTTCTCGGTGTCCTTGGGCCTGTCCACTTCGTCGGCTGCTGCCGCGTCTTCCCTTTTGGTGGGAATCGGGTTCTCGACGGGCTTTACACCGGACGAGTTGTGTGTTTCGGGCGCGATTTCCTTGACAGCCGGCGCCTGCGCATCCTCGCGCGCCACTTGATGCCCCTCCGCCGCAGAAGGTTGTCCGGCTCCGTCAATGCCCTCTTCTGCCAGCTCGTCGTCGGACAGCTCAGCCCCGTAGATTTCCGGATACTTCCGGAAGCACTCCTGCATACCCCTGTATTCATGTCAGCAACGCGTCTTTCGTACAAGTGTGCCAATTCCCGGCGAAGCAGCATACTGGAACTTTTCTATACAGTCCATGCCCTTGGGCTCCTCGGTCGAGTACACAAAACAGCTAAACGCCGTCTTGAACTCCTCGCCGCAGGGCCCGTGGGCCATTCCACCCAAGCACGGGCAGTCCCAGTTGATCTCGCCCGTCTCGGGGTTGAAAGCGCCCTCGTGGCCGGCCTCCTCCTCCAGAGCCGGCGGCGATGCCTCCACTGCGACGGTGTTCTGCACCTCGGTCCTTGGCTGCTCGTCGGGCGCCGCGGCAGGTGTTTGCTTGTTCGCTGAGGGTTCTGTCGGCTTCGCCTTGATCTGTTTGCGCTTCTCCTCGATTACAGAGTCGATGGTCGGCAGGTCGGATTCGGCAAAGGATGACGGCGCGGGCATGGCCTGGGCTGCTCCAGTGTTAACCGATCGTCTCCCCACGTGGCTTGCAAGGCGAATGCCATACCAGATGCCTCGTCCGCAAACACAGAGCTGGTATTGTAGAAGTACACAGCCCCCCCGGCCAGGCCCCATCGCAGCGCGGAGCCCTTCCAGCCCCTCGGCCGCCTGCTAGTTGGTGATGCCGTCGACGCAAATCGTCGAGGGGCGGCGCGCACAGCGCCCTTGGGCAGCCCGCCCAGACCTTGCCGGGAGGCCGATCGCACAGCCGCGCGGTACATGTTGCGCAATCGACCAGCGGCCACAAGAAGATGGTGGTTGTAAGTAATGGAGTTGCAGCAACGGTCCGTCCTCGCCGTCACCAAAAAAGCTCGCTCCTTGAGCGGATTGGTCAGCGCCAACCAGGAGGCTTTGCCGGCAATTAGCCGACGGCATTAGACATGTACGAGCGATGCCCCACCGCGATAATAGCAGACGCACGTGGCAAGTTTTAGGCTGCAGGGATTGCTCTCAAAACGCGCGCCGTCGATTCCGGTCAGCTTATGTTCAGCCGATCAGCTGTATCTGATTGAACTGGGCAAGGCGTTCAGGCCGGCGTTATTCAGGCTGGCGATCACGTTTCTTACACACAGACCGCAATTCCGCATTGCCCTCTAAAACCACGCGCCCCCCCGACTGTTTTGGAGAGACTTTGTCCTTGCTTACCATTCCTCGTAATTACAGACATGGCCTCTCCGAGCTTCGAGTGGCATCCGGCCAAGCTCCTCCAGGACCGGGACGGCACCAATGAATTCGCACTTCTGGTTCTCAACCAACCGCTCAGGAACGGCACCGCTCTGCGGCGGCTGTGGAAGAACTGTACGTCATGTTGCCGTCTCTCGTCCTCGACGTTTACAGGGTTACGCCCACGCACGCTGCCGAGCCCACGCTGACACCACGCCAAAGCATCCCTCCGGGTCGCAGCCGACGGTGGTGCCAACCGCCTCCATGAGTTGTCTTCGTTCCAGGGCAAGTTTGTAGGTCTCATTGGGCTTCACTGCATCGGCAAACACCCTGACATTGATGTAGTCGAATCTGCAGGTCATCATCGGTGACCTTGATTCCCTGACTCCCTCGGTCAGACACTTCTACGCTTCTCAGCCGACGCCAGCCCGGGTCATCCACGACACTTCCCAGCAATCGACTGACTTTGGCAAGGCCATCAACTGGATTCGCAAACAACACCCACAAGGGCTCGATATTGTCGCGCTCGGTGGCATCGGTGGGCGGGTCGACCAGGGTCTCAGCCAGCTCCACCACCTCTATCTCTTCCAGCCGGGCCTCGAATATTCCATGGGCCGCGTCTATCTCCTCTCTGGTTCCAGTCTCACCTTTCTCCTAAAGGCAGGGACCCACCACATCTACGTCAAGGAAGACGGCGAGGACAACATCTTTGGGAAGTATGTTGGCATCATTCCGCTGCAGGAGCCGAGCGTCATCTCCACAAAGGGGCTGGAATGGGACGTGGCGGATTGGGAGTCCAAGATCGGAGGACAGATCAGCACGAGCAACCACGTGCTGCCCAGGACAAGGTGCATCGACATCAAGACGTCCAAGGACGTCATCTTCACGATAGCACTCCGACAGCTCGATGGCGAAGACGACGCGTGGATGAAATAATGATGAAATTGGAAACGAACAGCTAGATGGCTCAGAGTATCGCAGAACGCCGCGCTTGTGATCCCATGCCGTAGCAACATATCGTCGTGCATGGTCCAATCACCGCAGGTAGTGAAGGACGAGCCAGCAGAACAGGAAAAAGACAATGACGCCAGCAAAGAAGATCCATTTATCCTCCCGCGCGCGTCGCTCGACCATGCGGATGGTGTCGCCGCTGACCCCCAGGGTGTTCGCCACGCTGTACAGCCTCTTCTGCGTGTTCTTGAGCATCTCTCGCTGCTGGCCCAAGTCGCCCAGCACGGCCTGTCCCCTGGCGATGTAGTCATCCAATGCCTGGTTGGTGTTTGAGAAGAAGTTTTGCTCGCGAAAGGCATGGGCCTCGCGCATCTCGTCGGCCGATCCCGTCGTGAGGGGGCCGCCTTGGGAAGGGTTTCGAGGCTGGAACGCCGAGTGCGAGGTCGTCGTCGTAGCGTTCGCGTAGGGGTTCTCCGGCGTGGCATTGTAGGGCCTCCTCCCCAGCAGCTCGGCTCTGTTCGACTGGTGCTGCGAGTCCTCTCTGGCCGACTTTAAGCCATCGACCGTGGTGCGAAACTCGGACAGGCCTTCCCGAAACCTCTTGACGCGCTCAAACGCCTCCTCTTGCTTCTTGGGGACAATCTCCTGGCGGGCCAGGTGGTTATACTCTTCGAGGGTCTTGGTAAAGGTGGACAGCGAGGCGGACACGTTGCCAATCTCGGCCGGCGTCGGGGCGCTTTTGGCACTCAGCGTCTCCAGCTCCGCGCGGATGGCCTTGCTCTGCCGCAGGGCAGAGTTGTACGACACATTCTGGATCGTCAGTCAGCAGCGGAATGGAGGCGTGTTTGCGGATGCATGTCTGCTGTGCTCACCATCCTGCAATGAATTAATTGGCTGGTTGACGTGCTCGGGTGCGGTCAGGAGGCGCTGTTGTTCCCAACTTTTGGGCCTTTCACATGGAAAGGCCACCTAGATTGTCGGAATCGGAACATCTGGAGACCGTGCTGCGGCATGCAGGCTACCGGCGCCGGAATCCGAAGCCCACGCGTTCGACGTCCGCAATTCCGTGATTGCACGAGCTGCATCACGGATATATTTTTTATTGCCGTGCTCATCGCCATGGACTCGGCCCCGGGTCGACAACTTCCCATGCATCAGCGCCCTTGCATCGGTGAGGTGACGACGCATGCACCGCTGGAGGCGCGCCGTGGTTTATTAGTATGAAACGGTCGCCGTCGTCGCCGCGGCTACCAGGCGCTCCAGCACGATGCTCCCTTTGCCCGCCGTCTTGACGCAGATCAACAGTGCGACGCCCGAGTTCAATTGAACGAACTGCATCAGTAGGGTAAGTCTATTTCGTAGACCAAGAGTGCGCGCGGGCATGTACCCGATTCGCCGAACAACGCGTGTTAGTCGATCGCCGACGTCGGCACCGAGTGCGGCACCGACCCGGTCCAATGCCGTGTCCGGCAGAAGGGGCGACTTCATCGGCATTCAGAGCGGGGACAGATATTCTGTCTTGTACTTATCACCGTTTAGAACCTTTTACTTTGCGGTAGTGCTCCGTGCCAAAGTCTTGCGACACTCCCGAGGCATGTAGCTGCAAGACGAAGCAGTCCATGTCGCCCACGGTCCGTGGATAGGATGAGCCCAAGCAAAACAGACAACGAGGCCGAGAAAATAGTCGATGACAATGGACAAGCAGAGAAGAACGGACAAGCAGAGAAGGACGGACAAGCAGAGAAGCAGCGCGGCTCCGTGCTACAAGATGCACCTCCACCCTACTCCGTCTTCACACCGTGGCAGAAGCGTGCCGTGGTCCTGGGCGCTGCCGGCACCGCCTTCTTCTCGCCGCTCACGGCCCAGATCTACCTCCCGGCCCTGACCGAGGTCGCCAGAGACTTGCAAGTCACGAGCTCCCAGATCAACCTGACCATCACGACGTACATGGTCTTCCAGGGCATCACGCCCATGTTCATCGGCTCGCTGGCGGACAGCGGCGGGAGGCGGCCGGCGTACCTCGTCTGCTTCGTCGTCTACATCGCTGCCAACATCGGCCTCGCCCTCGCCCCGGATTACGGCGCCCTTCTCGGCCTCCGGTGTATCCAGTCGGCTGGGTCAAGTAGCACCGTTGCCCTCTGCACGGCTGTTGTCGCCGATCTCATCACCTCGGCCGAGCGTGGACAGTATATTGGCTTCACCGTCATACCCGCCGTGCTGGCGCCGGCGCTCGGCCCTGTCATCGGAGGACTCCTTTCGCAGTACCTTGGCTGGAGATCCATCTTTTGGTTCCTGGCCATCTTCTCCGGCGCTGCCATTGTCCTCCTCGCCATATTCCTCCCAGAGACTTGCAGACACATCGTCGGCGACGGGTCCGTCTCCCCGCCGCCCATGTACCGCTCTGCATGGCAGGTCCTGAGGCGTCGGCGAACGAGGAAGGCCTCCCGCTCCGGCCGAGACTGCGAAACTGCAAGCACCGCAACAACCGAAAGGAGGTTCAAGTTCAAGCCGCCGAACGTCCTGGGATCTCTCTTCATGCTGTTCGATAAGGAGACGGCTCTGCTGCTCTGGACAGGCAGCATCGTCTTTGCCGGCTTCTACTGCATTGCATCCGCAATGCCGACCCTCTTCTCCAGCCGCTATGGATACGATGAGGTCAAGGTCGGGCTGATGTACTTGCCGATCGCCGGCGGCTCCGTTGGCGCTGCGACCATTGTCGGTCCCTTGATCAACTGGAACTACAAGCGGCACTGCGTCAAGCTCGGCATACCGTACGACCGCACTCGCCAACAGGACCTCTCTAGCTTTCCCATCGAGCGGGTCCGGCTTGAGATTGGACTCCCGCTGCTTGCCGTCGCCGGCGCGAGTCTCATCGGATGGGGGTGGGCGATGCAGGCCGTAGTACACGTCGCGGTGCCGTGCGTCATCAGCGTGATTCTGGGCATCGGCATGATCGGATACAGCAACACGACGAATGTGCTGCTCGTGGACTTGCACCCGGGCAAGGCGGGGACGGCGACGGCGGCGAACAACCTCACGCGGTGTCTGGTTGGCGCGGGTGCAAGCGCGGCGATCGTGCCCATGATTGACGCGATGGGTGTGGGAGGGGCCTTTACGCTCGTTGGCGGGCTTTACGTTGTGTGTTTTGCCCCGATACTGGCCATTATGGTGTGGGGGATGAAGTGGCGAGCAGAGTTGAGGGTAAAAGCGGAATGTCAGAAGCAAAAGGGTGATTCGAAGGCGGAGACACTAACAGCCGTCTGATGCGGGCCGTGAGCAGTCAACGAACAGTTAGACAGTTATAACCAGACGGGCAGATCCTACATCAATGCACAAGCTTGAATGCAAACAGGTCCGGGAAGATGAGCTCCTTAACTTGGGGAGGTATGGCGTCAATTCGATTGTTAACCGGGGTAGTGGTCCTGTCATGGCCCGTGTTTTGTCGCCTTCAAAATGGTAAGTTGATATCTCTGACGGTCGGTGTTCGAATCGTGACAACACGGAGTCTCAAAGTTGCTGTCAATGAACGTCAGTCATCGACGGCGGGAGAAAGGGGTTCGAACAGGGCCGCCACCGCGATAATCCCATCGAGCCCGTCGATCGACATCGTTAACTTCGCTTTAGCCCTCAAAAAAGGTGGACCGAGTATGGAGTACGAAGTACGAAGTACTTCGTAGAGCGCACACAAAATTGACTAGCCTCATACCGGACGGTGCCTCCACTCGACGCCTCCCAACAAATAGGCTAAGCTAGGGTAATCACCCTAACTAGTTATATATTAGTCTAGCTACTTCGTTCCCCGTAGGGTAAACTTCTGTTGCAACCTGCGTCATTGGGATCAGACTGCAGATCAAGGACGGCGGGCCAGGTCGTTGGCAAGGCCCCCTTGAACGACCCTCGATTCCAACGGCCAGTCTCTCTGCAACTCGGCTTGCTGATGGAATCTCAATGTCGCCAGTGGAGCCAACATGTTACCTGTCACTACATCGGCAGCGGTGGCCGACCTGATATGGCTACTGGCCCGGGGCCTTGTCGCCTCTTGCGCTGGACTCGTCCTGTGCGTCGCCGTCATCGCGACATATCGACTGTTCCTCCACCCCCTGGCATGCGTGCCTGGACCTACGTGTGCTGCTGTGTCCAACATCTGGCAAGCCCGCAATGTCCGCAACGGCCGCATGGCTGAGCTGGCAAAGACCCTGCATCAACAGTACGGCGAGGTTGTGAGAGTCGGCCCTGATGAGGTCTGGTTCAACAGCAAGGAAGCATTTAACCAAATATACAGTATGTGTCACTGCTCAGCGACTACCGATCACCATGAATACGAGACAGAGAGCTGATGGGGGCGGACAGGCCCTGGCAAAGGGTATGAAAAGTCGGACTTCTACCGTGAGTTGCGCAACGCCCCCGCTGAATTTACGCAGCTCATGCTGGCAGTGGCAACATGTCTGAACAGGCCACGGCTCGACTGGCGCCTGCGGCCACACTTTCAAGATACGCTGGACCTCCTATCTGAACGGGATGTAAGACGGTACCGTCTTCAGAGGAAGATGATAGGCCGCACCTACCATGTCTCCAATGTCATCAAATTTGAGGCGGCCGTCGATGGCGTGCTCGAGCGAGTGGTGCACAAGCTCGAATCCTTGCAAGGCGCAGAGGTAGACTTGAAGGAATGGATGCACATAATCGCCGTCGAGTGTCTGGGAGCGTGTGTCCTGTCATGGTCACCGGGGATGCTCAGAGAAGGGTCCGATTGGGGCACAATTTCACACAGCTACCAGGCCTGGCGGAGGAAGAGCTTCTTCGGCCTTTTCCCGATCCTGACGAAGCTCGAGCTGTGGTCCCCCGGCATTGGCAGGGCGTTTGCAAGACTCTGTGGCGTGACATACCAGACACCCGAGAACTTCCGATCCTTCTTCCCGGTGAGTGTAACCCTGAGTCGCCCATGCACATGAAGGCATAGCATGCTGATGCGTAACAGGATGTCAACAGGCGAGTTATACGGCGGCTCAAGTCTGCCTTGAGGGCAAACCCGGCGAAAGATGACAGGCAAGACCTCCTCGCAGACCTCATCCAGCTGCACAAGGACAAGCCCGAGTTCAACGAGACCTACCTGAAGAAGATGGCCGTCACCAACTTCGGCGCCGGACACGAGACAATGGCCTCGACGCTGACGTCTGTCCTGGCCATGATTGGATCCCATCCCCGGACCCAGATGCAAGTCACACGAGAGGTTCGGAACGCCCCTGGCGGCGTGGCAGCGTACGGCCACGCGGCCAAACTGCCGTACACTCGGGCGGCGACCAAAGAGGCAATGCGCCTGTACCCCGTACTCGCCATGTCGCTCCCCCGCAAGGCGCCGGCCGACGGACTGCATGTGCACGGCCGTTGGATCCCGCCCAACACGACGGTCGGCTGCAACCCCGTGGCGCTGCACCGCAACGAAGCCATCTTTGGGCCCCACGCCGAGGCCTTTGACCCGACGCGGTGGCTGCTCAGCGCCGAGACGAGTGCCGAGAGGCTTCGGATGAGAGAGCGGTACAGCCTCGCCTGGGGCGGCGGCGCGCGCACCTGTCCCGGGAGGAACCTGGCCGAGCTGGTCGTTTTCAAGGTCGTCGCCGGGCTGCTCGCGCGGTTTGACGTGGAGGTGACGACGATGCCGCCGGAGGAGGCTCAGCGGACGTACTTTTTGTCCATGCTGACGGGCGTCAAAGTCAAGTTCCTGCCAGCAGCAGGTTTTCCAGAACCGAGGGAGTAACTCGACGTCAGCCTGGCGGTGATTCTCTCTCAACCAACCAAATGCCCCTCGGCTTCTCCGCAACTACTCCAAGTCGCAGGTTTGCCGCCTGCAGCCGCTTACGGCCGCCAGATGCCAGCTCGAAAGTCCCCGACGCCTCCAACACGCCCAAGCCAAGACGCCTCGAGTGGCTTGCAAGAACACGAGGTAGGGGGCGTCCATGACAGCACTAAAAACCTCGCTGCCGGTTGTACAGGAATGGCTGATGCTCGGTGGCCCTGTCCGTAGAGGTGGCCCTGTCCGTAGAGGTGGCCCTGTCCGTAGAGGTGTTGCAGTAACAAGTTGAATGTCGACCTGTGAAAGGAAGCTGGCCGTCTACTCGTAGGGATACTCGGTAATAAGCTGAGACGGGATGGGGAGCCGATGGCGTTGGTGGCTGCAGGCTCATGCTCCCCGCGCTCTGCCGCATCTCGCCATTGCTAGCCGCATCTGCGCAGGGGGCGCTGATGATCCGCTACTCGTACTAAGCGTCGCACACGTACGAAGTACGAAGATGTGACGGCGGGTGCGGTGGCGGCGAACCACGGATGACCAAGATCCCTGCGCGTCTCCAAGCCCCGGAGCAACCCCGGACGGCATCCCGAAGGGTTGACGTACTCGTACTCGTACTCGTACGAGTAAAGGCATGGCAGCGAATAGCACGGAAGACAAGGGCGATGGTGCGAGTACTCGTACGTCGTACATGTGAGGTGTTTGTTGGCAGCTCTCGAGGCACGTGCCAGCCACATGACGCTCGCACGTCCGCCAAGACATTGTTCGGACCAATGGGCGATGGTGCATGTGTCAGCTTGAAAGTTCTGGCGTGTCGCGCTTTGATCTGCTGTCGACGACGACCTTCTATTGCTCACTGCCCAAGGTTCTCAGCAACTCGTCGGGCTGGCCGACCATCCCATCGAGCACTGCCACGGCGGATTCTTTCCACCATGGTGTGCTTCAGTCGGCAGCCCCATCCTTATCCAGGCGCCGTGTTGCCCCGTCGTGTGCCCAGGCCCTGGTCGACCGTGGAACCTCTTAAGCTTGCTCTAGTGGCTAGCCGCGAGAGGTACATACTCGTATGGAACTTGTGCAGCACACTAACGAGTACGGAGTATAGCGGCGCGGATTGCGCCGCTGGGACGCTGGCTGGGGCGAGCGCTGACAAGAAGCAGGGCTAGGACTCGCGCCGCCGGACACTAGCACCTGTTTCGGCGTAGCATTCGACCGACCGACTGTGCGACGCCGAGACTCGTCGTGTGCCGTCTGCAGGCTCAAGCGCGGATGCGGCCCCCAACCTCCTCGGAGAGTAGGGCCATGCGACGACAGCCGATCGGACAACGACAACGGACGGCCGTGAACTCGTTATGCCGGGCCATGCATGCGCCGCACGGCGAACCTATCGTGTCACTGTGCACCACTATTCGAACTACAGAAAGGCCCTTATCCCGCTGCACGACGAGGGCAGACACGCCATCACGGCTTGGGTGTGGCTTCCACGCCGCAGCCTCCCAAGTACGAAGTAAAATCCCTTGGGCAGCCGTAAGGCGTGTGGGTCCCCTCTCGACCTACAAGCCCCCTGTAACTAGCGTAGTACTTTAAAGGGATAAAAACTAAATCAGCAAGTATTTTACTACGGAGTACTCCGTAGTAATCCCTATATAAGCGCCTTCTCTCGTGTGACGGTCGCGTCCGGCTGCGCGACTGCGTTTTTAGGCTAAGCGATGCCCGCAATTCGCATAAGAAGGCGGCGCCTTTCCAACCGGAATATCGCGATTTTATCATAGGGAACCTTTTAAGCACTCCCATCGTCCAGCTATTTTACCTTGAATTACTCATTAAAAAATACGTTAAAAACACGTTAAAAATACGTTAAAAATAGGTCGTCTGGACGAATGACCAAGTAGCTTCCTTACGACTTTGATGGAGCAAACGCGGAGTCTGAAGGAGCACCGCAACTGGACTGACGCAGCCTGGCGTGTCTGATCACTAGAACTTCGTAGCGGGCGTGGCTGTTCACTTCATTGTTCGCAGGGTGACGGGGTAGTCTCACTCACTTACACGCATTCGTTTGACGCAATTCTAGGGAGACAAGGAGCCCGTATGCACTGATTGATGAAGAGCGTGACCTCCTCACGCCCCTTGAGACGAGTGCGTCGGTCTTTGTATACATAAACGGGGCACCAACGCCCCCTTAACACCGCCCTGTCGTGGGGTGCTCCGTCTTCCCCGCCAACCTACCTGCTTGAATGAATAGATACCGACGGTCTTTAGTCGTGCTGGCCGGCGGTCGTTTGAGAACCTCGACTTTGCCTGCGCAGTGTCAGCACGGCACGTATCGGTCGTGATGGGGCAGTGGGCTGCGTACGCTGGATAACGTTGAGGCTGCTCCGGGTCTGGCCGTTGGCGTCCTGGTACGTGTTGATAGACACATCGCCCTCGACAAACACCATGGCACTATCGGCATATTAGTCAGAACGACAACACTCTTCCTCGTCTTGTTTGCGCCGCGACGGGCCACACCCCTTAGGCGGCTTAGCAGAAAGTCGCGGCGCGGGCCCTCGGCGAAGCTCGTGACGCGGAACCAGCTCGTCTGGCGGTTGTCCCTGGGCCCGCTGTTGCTTGCAGATGGAGATGATGCGGCGATGGAGATGACGCGGCGATGGACGATGGTCAGTGGTTTGTTTATCGGTGCGAGTGCAGCTGCGTAGCATATCTCGACAAGGCCAATCAGTAATACGGTGCAATATCTCCATTGACGTCATTATTAACAAATATTATCTAGGCAGTCGGGGCTTGTACGGAGAAGGTCCTAAATTAGTAAAAACCAATCAGATGCTAGCGTATTGACGATGCCTTGGGCAGAGCAATTTGTACCAAGGATGGTCGGTTACTTCTATCCTAAGCTAATGATGTACGGAGTACTCGTACTCCGTAGTTGAAAGAAGTATCGTTGATGCGCTTAGCATCGGGGCTTCTGACCCTGTAATCTAGGACCCACAAGCTTACGACGGCCCAAGGGATAGCCTCTCAACCTTCGGCAGTAAGGTTATTTATTGGCTTGACTTTGGGTTGCGCAGCCGCTGGCGCGTCTCGGCCCTGGTTGGCTTGCCCGCCTGACAATGGACCGGGATCTTTTGTCTTCGGTGCGCCAACCTTCCTGAATCAGGCATCGGGCTCCGCGTCCTGGCCTTGGCAACATCCCCGTGTCATCTATGGCAGATAACGAGATGGCGCATGCGGGCGACCAGGCGGGAAGCAAGCAAACCACTCGCGGCCCTCTCTGTATTTAACCGGCACCGCTGCCGCATGCAGGTGCTCTGGCTTCCTCCTCGTGGAGATCCGGAAACAGCATCGCAGCGAACCCGCAACGGCAGCCGAACACTCGACCATGACGAGCGCCGTCCAGCTCGACAATGATGCCATCACCCGGGGCCTGGCTGACCCCGAGCACCAGGGGCTCGCCCACAGTCCCGTCCGCAAGGAATCCGTCGCCGGCCACTCGGTGCCCGTCGACGACGACGAGTACGAGGACAAGCCTACCGAGGAGGAGATGCACACGCTGCGCCGCGTCTCGGGCAAGATCATGTGGAGCATGTGGACCATTGCCTTTGTCGAGCTCTGCGAGCGATTCTCCTACTACGGCACATCGGTCCTGTACACCAACTTCGTCAACCGGCCACTGCCCGCCGACTCGACGACCGGTGCTCCCCAGCACAGCGGCGACCGTCCCGGCGCGCTGGGCATGGGCCCCAAGGCTGCCCAGGGCCTGAGCCTGTTCAACGTGTTCTTTGCCTACTTGCTGCCCCTGCTCGGGTAAGTCGTTCGTGCCATGCCTCTGCGATTCCTCCTAGCCGTCGGTCGCTGACGGGTGCGATTCCAGTGCCTGGATCGCCGATGCCCGCCTGGGTCGTTTCTGGACGCTGCATCTTGCCATTGGCATCTCCACCATCGCCCACGTCATCCTCGTCGTTGCGGCTTCGCCTGGCGTCATTACCAACAACAACGGCGCCTTCGCCTGCTTCATCATCGGCCTGCTTACGCTCTGCGTCGGCACCGGCTTCTTCAAGGCCAACGTCTCTCCCCTCCTGGCTGAGCAGAACGAGGACACCAGGCCGCGCATCGAGGTTCGCAAGGGCGAGCGTGTCATCGTCGACCCTGCCGTGACCAACACCCGCATCTTCCTCTACTTCTACTTCGCCATCAACTTCGGCGCCCTCGCCGGCCAGATTGGCATGGTCTACGTGGAGAAGTTCGTTGGTTTCTGGGTCGCCTTTCTTATCCCGACGGGCATGTTCCTCATCGCCCCCTTTGTGTTCTGGTCGCAGAAGAAGAACTACAAGCTCAAGCCCCCCACCGGCTCGCTGCTGTCCAAGTTCTTCCAGATGTTCTTGTTCGTCCGAAAGCGCTCGAGCCTCACAAAGTTCAGCTGGGACGTGGCCAAGCCCTCCAACGTCCCCGTTGCGGAGCGCCCCGAGTGGATGACGTACGATGACGCCTGGGTCGACGAGGTCCGCCGTGGTCTCATGGCCTGCAAGGTCTTCCTCTTCCTTCCCGTCTTCTACCTGTGCTACAACCAGATGACCGGCAACCTGACCATCCAAGCTGGCACCATGGAGCTGCACGGCGTCCCCAACGACGTCATCCAGAACCTCAACCCCATCTCCATTCTCATCATGATCCCGCTCATCGATCATCTCCTGTACCCTGGTCTCCGCAAGTTTGGATTCATCTTCACGCCCATCAAGCGCATGACGAC
The DNA here is from genome assembly GCA_002901185.1 of Tolypocladium capitatum. NCBI lineage: Eukaryota > Fungi > Ascomycota > Sordariomycetes > Hypocreales > Ophiocordycipitaceae > Tolypocladium > Tolypocladium capitatum. The sequence continues at coordinate 36,884 of NRSZ01000822.1, forward strand.
GGGTTTCATCGTCGCCGGGCTCTCCATGGTCGCCTCGGCCGTCATGCAGTACTACATCTACCAGAGGAGCCCCTGCGGCTGGTACGCCAACAAGATCATCTTGGTCGACGGCAAGAAACAGGCCTGCGACCCTGCACCCATCAATGTCTGGGCCCAATGCCTGCCATACATCTTGATTGGCATTTCCGAGATCTTCGCCAACGTCACCTCGTACGAGTACGCCTTCTCCAAGGCCCCCGAGAACATGAAGTCTCTCGTCATGAGCGTGAACCTGTTCATGGGCGCCATCTCTGCCGCGCTCGGCCAGGCCTTCACCCCCTTATCTGACGACCCTCTTTTGGTCTGGAACTACACCGCCGTCGCCTGCATCGCCATGACCGGCGGCGTCGCCTTCTGGTTCTGCTTTCGCCACCTCGACTCTGACGAGGACAAGTGGAACATGCTCAAGAAGTCCGAGTTTATCGGACGGCAGCAGCCTGGCCTGCACAAGACGCACGAGTCTGGTGAGGCATGATGTTATGACTCGCGTCTGTTCATGTTTGAAGAGTTATGAATGATACCAATTTTAGTGCAGAGTCTTGATATCCAATCGATGTATCTTGATCAATGACTCGTTTGTCCCTGCCATGGCTCGCTTCCTTCACTGGCTCAGCCCCAAGTCGCTCCGTCAGGTTGACCTGGGGCGTGCTTCATCTATCAGTAAGGCTGGCTGTTGACATTTGTCTTGTGTGAGCCTCGACCTTGGAAAACAGCACCTCGGCCATCAGTGCTGGATTCGAACCGACGTTGTTCAAGCGAGCCATGGTTTCCTCGACTCCAACGCCCACAGCAGCATGGAGAGCCGGATTCCGTCAATGAGCCAGAAATAGCAGGCGTAGTTGTGCGGGAACGCAAGAGCCCAACTCTTCCGATCTTCGCCCAAGGTCCGGCTGGTCATGCCATGTCCCCGCATCGGAAGCTTTCCGCTCCTCCGGCACTGTAGTCATCCGCCTGTTGATTGGCCGTGGCTTCACTCGGACGTCGGTAGAATGGCTACCGGCGGGATGGCAGACGGAAGGGCGGGGAGGTGGCGAGCATTGGCTTCTAGGAACAACAACATCGTGTGGGGAGCGCATCTGTCCATCGACCAGTCCATCTTCATATCGTCCATCCGAGCGTCCAAGACGCAGAACGCTACCGGGAACAAGACTCCACCATGCCCGACTACACGCTCTACAGCTACTTCCGCTCGTCGTGCTCGGCCCGCTTGCGCATCGTCCTCAATCTCAAGGGCATCTCGTACGACATCGCGCCCGTGAACCTGTTAAAGGACGAGCAGCTCTCCGAGTCCCACCGGGCATTGAACCCGTCGGCGTCGGTGCCGCTCCTCGTCTCCCACCGGCCCCAGGACGACGGCTTCAAGGTCGGCCAGTCCGTCGCGGCGCTGGAGTTCCTGGAAGAAGCGCACCCCGAAACGCCGATCCTGCCGCCGGCCGGCGACGCCAAAGCCCGCGCCGTGGTGCGCACGCTCGTGGCCATCGTGTGCGCCGACACGCAGCCCGTGACGAACCTCCGCATCATGCGCCGCGTGAGGGCCCTCGGAGGCAGCGCCGAGGAGTGGAACAGGGAGCTCATGGCGGATGGCCTGCGGGCGTACGAGGCCGTGGCGCGGCACCACGCCGGCAAGTACTCGTTTGGGGACGGCATCACCATGGCGGACGCCTGCTTGCTGCCCGCCGCGTGGAACGCTGAGCGGTTTGGCGTCGATCTCGGGGCGTTCCCCGTGATTTCCGGCATCGTCGAGAACTTGAACCAGCACGAGGCCGTGAAAAGGGCACACTACTTTAACCAGCCCGACACGCCCGAGAACCTGCGGACGCAATAAGCGACGAGGAGGTGGAGAATGGGCCTCACGGGGCAGATTAACACGAACCCAAGGCATCAAATGGAAAAGCTGTTTGTTTTCATCAGTTCACCGTCGTATCCCGTCGCAAGTTCCATGTCCATTGCCCCCTATGGTCGTCAGAACAGCGGCAGGGCTGGCTGAATCGTACCCTCCACCTCGCCAAAGCCCACCAGGGCGCCCTCCTTGCCAGCCCATCCGCGGATGACCACCGTGTCCCCGTCCTGCAGGAACGTGCGCTCCTCGCCTCCCTGCAGTTTCAGGGCGATCTTGCCCCCCTGCGTCTGCTCCAGGATGCAGCCCCGCGAGGTCGAGTCCTCGCCGGAAATCGTGCCCGAGCCGAACAGGTCGCCGGGGCGGAGGTTGCAGCCGCTGATGGAGTGGTGCGCGATCATCTGCGGCCACGACCACAGCAGGTGCTTGGAGTTTGTCTTGGAGATGGTCGTCTTGTCGCCGTTGGCAGCTGGGCGGCGTGGTAAGCTCGAGTTCTCTGCAGGCATGGCCCGGCGCGGTACTTACTGATCAGGTCCACCTCGAGCTCGATGCCGACGACGTTGTCCTTGGACTTCTCCTGCAGGTAGGGCAGGAGAGGCGTGTCGTTGGGGATGCCGGGACCCTTTGCGTCCTTCAGGGCGTCGGCGAGAACGACCCAGGCGCTGATGCTGGTCCCCAAGTTCTTGGCGGTAAAGGGACCAAGCGGCACCGTCTCCCAAAGCTGCAGGTCTCTGGCGCTCCAGTCGTTCAGCAGGACGTAGCCGAAGACGTAGTCGTCGGCCTCGTCCACGGGCACGGGGCTGCCCATCTTGTTCTCGCGGCAGATGAACATGCCCATCTCGAGCTCGAGGTCGAGCTTCTCGGCCGTGGCCAGCACGGGGACCTTGGGCTCTGCCTTGGCGTCCTTGAGGATCTGTCCCCAGGGGCGGCGGATGGGCGTCCCCGACACGACGACGCTGCTGGCCCGGCCGTGGTAGGCCACGGGGAGATGCAGGTAGTTTGGCTGCAGGGCGTTGTCCCGCCCGCGGAAGAGCACGCCGACGTTGTAGGCGTGGTTCTTGCCGGCGTAGAAGTCGGTGTAGTCGCCGACGGCCATGGGGAGGTGGTTCTGCACCTCGGCTCGCGGCACGAGCGCGGCCTTCCTGAGCTGCTCGTTGTCCCGGAGCAGCTCGGGGTGCTTCGTGTCGGCGGCCAGGACCGCCCGCAGGTACCCGCGCACGGCGCGGTGGAACGAACGGCCGAGGGCGGCGAACTCGTTGAGCGTGGGCGCGGAGAAGACGGCGACGTGCTTCTTGATGTCCGCCGAGCCGGCGAAGCCGCCGCCGGCCGCAAAGACCCTCAGGTCGAGGGCATAGTCGCCAATGGCAATCGCCGGGCGCGGGCTCGTATCGGCAGCGGTGGAGACGACGCCGAAGGGGATGTTGGCGAGGGAGAAGTGCGACGTGGGCGAGACGGAGAGCCACGACATGTTGGCGGTCTTGGTGAGGGGATGCGCAGAACCGAGCAGGGGCTTCCTGGCGATGAGGAGCTGGCCATGGCGCACGAGATTTGTTTTATAACGTTTTCATCCAGCAGTCGGTTCCACGGGCTTCTGACGCAGCTACCCCGCCTAGATGCCGGCGCAAGCCGACCCGTCGCCGGCTCCGGAGGGAAGTGGAGAGGTGCGGAATGCCCCGCACGGCACGGCATCCGTAGTTCCGGCTTTAGCCGCAGAGCCTCCGCCCTGCGTCCGGGCAGGGGTATGCTGTCGAGATGTTCATTGGTTACGACCGTCGCCGCGATCTTCTTGTGAAGCGTAGAATCTATCAGCCGCGTGGGGGCTTGCCGCATGGGGTCTATGCCGCATGGGGTCTATGCCGCGTGGGATATACGAGCATGCCCTGGCTCTTGCCGCGGTCGATTTCACGTCTCGAGCTCTGCCCCAAGTGTATCTCCGAGCCTGCCGGTCTTGTACTTGTTGACTTGGTCTAAGAAACAGAGAACCGATTCAACGAGTCTATACTATCAGCCCGGCTAATCTATCACCGGAACAGCGTACATGACTCGTGTCCCTGCTATTTGTCCTTGACCCCGGGCTTTTTATAGCCGCGAGATTCGAAGTAGTAAGGGAGTTAACGGGATTATCTACACCAGGGCCGGCACTACTAGCATACTGGCACCAGTACTCGTGCGAAGTAGGTACCGGTCTCCGTGGGAGATGACGAGCTACAAGGCACCCACCTGCGCCACCCGCGTGCGGGCCCCTCTCCTGGAGCGCCGTCGGCGTGGGCGTACGCCATGTGCGCTCGCCATGTGCGCTATCCGCGGGCCGGCACCGAATACGAGTACCAAGAGAGGAAGAAAAAGAAAAAAAGAATTGCCTGCCCGGATCGCCGTTACGCGGCCAAGAGTGCGCTATCCGCGGGGCCGGATCCACAACCCCGAGATGGATAGCCCTTGTATAATGAGCAAATTACGACATCGAGTCGCGTATAATTTAATGCCCAATGTACATTCTTCGGCATCGCAATCGTACGAGTAGGGCGAGTACATGATTGAGGTTTGAAGGAAGAGGGTATGTCGATCGCCGTTGTATTAGTGGCGCGACGCGTTGGGTAGGACCGTCGGTAGACTTTTGGAACCTAATTTTTAACAACGCATAAACGATAAACGGGCGGTGGGAGCGGCTGTCAGTTGTGCATGAGGCGCCCCAGGAGGCCGTCTTCTTACGAGTATGTCGGACTGGGTCCGTGCAGCGGAGCGACGGACATCCGAGACATGCCCCGGATCCGTCGTGGCCAGGATCGGCAAGCAAGTCGGCCGACGCGCTTTCAGCTTGCCGCAGCGAGGCTTGCATCATGTCCGTCGCCACGCCATGGACTCTCCGTCATTCATCCAGCACGGCACGCACGGCCGAGATTTCCATGTTCAATGCGCAGCATGCTGGCTCATGCTGTCCCAACGGAAACGGGCTGCCAACTAGAGTCCGAATGTAACCCTATGGGGAAGTTGACGAAGGGCGTCACCAGGTGTTAGTTGTGGAGACTGCCCGTGCTCATAAATCGCAACGCACGGCGCAGCCGTTGCAGTCGGCCCCATTGGCGAGCCCGATAGTCCGTGGATGGCACCACGCTACTGCGTAATGCATCCGGCGATCGTCGCCGGTGCTGTCCGTGAACTACGTCTCGTCCGAGACAATAAATAAAGATGGCCGTGGTACCGGCAAGAGCAAAGTCCCCTAGCCCTGTCGTTCCTGAAATCCAATTTTCGATTCCTTTCCCATGTCGACCATCTCTGGAATAAGGCACGGCTTCGATGCCGTTTTGGACTCTTGGAACAATGGGAATCTCTCACGCACCTTCGGGCTCGTGTTTGCTCTGGTGCGTCGATACTCCTGAAGGGTCTTTCGATGCTGACAGTCTTGCAGGTTGTTGCCTATGGCTTAGCCACAGTCATCTACCGCATTTGGTTCCATCCACTGTCCAAGTTCCCCGGCCCGCCGCTTCTGTCCGCCACATACATGCCGTTTGCATACTCCAGCCATGTCCAAGGCACCTGGGTGAGGAAGATGCTCGGTTTGCATCGCAAGTACGGCCCGGCGGTGCGGATCGGACCAGACCATATTGCGTTGGATGGCACCGTCGCTTGGTCAGAAGTATACGGTCATCGGTCAGGCAAGCAAGAGTTCCAAAAGCAGACGGGCGTATTCGTGGGCGACACCTTGAGTCTGATCTCCGCCCCCCGCGATACCCATCGACGACAGCGCCGGCAAGTGGCCCATGCCTTTAGCAACTCGGCCTTGAATCAACAGGAACCCATCATCCGCCAGTACATCGATTTGTTGATTAGCCGACTGGACGATCGTGCCCGGGAGGGTCGAGATATCAATGTTGTCGAGTGGATGAACTTCACAACGTTCGATATCATTGGTGACTTGGCCTTTTCTGAGCCGTTCCACAGTTTGAAGAACCACGGCTATCATCCATGGATTCTCTCGATAATCCAGAGCATCCGAGGCGGCTCCATAATCCGGTTCTTACATATATATCCCTCGTTGGCGGCGATAGTCAACGGTTTCAACCTAAGCTCGACGACCACCGCGACGAATGACGTCCGTGAGCATTGCGTAGACAAGGCACGGGCTCGAATGAAACTCGGCGAGGAACCAGTTGGTGGCCGCCGGGATTTCATGTCCTACATGATGAGGAAAACTCGCGACGGGGGCGACGGCATGAGCGAGGCCGAGATTCTAGCCGGGTCGTCAACACTCACCATTGCCGGAAGCGAGACGACTGCAACTTTACTGTCAGGGTTTTTCTTCTACGTGTCGCGGAATCCACGGGTTTACGCTCTGGTTGCCGATCAAGTCCGCTCCGCCTTTGCTACAGAGGAGGAAATTACCATGCGCAGCACCGCGTCGCTCGACTACGTGCATGCGTGCATCGAGGAGACACTTCGCATCTACCCACCCGTGGCCGAGAACCCAGTTAGGATATCTCACGGTGACACGATTGACGGCAAGTTTGTCCCGGCAGGGGTAAGTCGTTGAAACATTTCCCTCCCCATAGGAAGCGCCCGCTGACAGGTCAATGTCAGACCTTGATTTCGGTGTACCAGTGGCCCATGTACAATAACCCCGACTACTTTGCCGATCCGGATTCCTTCGTCCCCGAGCGGTGGTTCCCCGAAACGCATCCGCGACACGATGAGCGCTTCCAGGCAGACAATCGGGAGATCTTCAAGCCGTTCAGCCATGGCCCGCGAGACTGCATCGGCAAGAACCTGGCATACGCGGAAATCCGATTGATTATCACGAGGGTCCTGTACCGCTTCGACGTTGAGCTGGCCTTCAAGCAAGATGACTGGCACGAAAAGCAGAAGACGTTTTTGGTCTGGGAAAAGGGTCCTCTTTATATTCGACTTACGCCACGCACGGCATGACGAGGTGCGAAATGGCAGAAACGATTCAGGCGGCAACTTGGACGGGACTTCCAGGACATGTCGCAGGCGAGCCGAGGACTCAATGTCGGGGCGGAGGGGTTGGCTTTCGGCGACCTTTTCCAATCCCCAATGGGGGCCGGGACCGTGTAACTTAAAGGTGTCATCAAACGGACTTGACTCAATAGAGTATCCAAGCATAGGAATTGACTTTGACCTTTTGCGTCTCCTTTCCGTTGCGTCGTGTACATCATTGAGCCACGACCCATAGAACCTCGATTCCACACACAAGCTGCCCTTATAGCTGCCCGACAATGAGTCTATTGGGGCACCTCGGGCACGTCGGACACGAATATACAAGTACTAGGAATATCCCAAAGGGGAACTGACCCGCTGTTTACCCCGTACGGAGTAAATAGACACGGTGGCAGGAATCCACCACACGGGTGGGGCATTGTCGTTTCTTTGGGCTCTGCCTTGGTACTTCGCAGGTCAACTCCTCACTCTGTGCAACCCAGCATTCAACATTCAACACACGCGATGGTACACGATGGCCTGCTGTCCATTCTATGCGCCGACACTTGGATTTTGGATTCCATGGGCGCGTTCCAAATAACATTCCATACAGATGGCACCGGAGAGGTGACATGCCGTGGTTTATTGCTGCCGGCCGAGATGAGACTGACCGAGACACAGTTGGTGTGCCGTGCCGAGCTCCTAGTGTGGATTGCTGCAGAGTTCGACTGGAAACCAACAAGCGCCGAGTCTCCCAAGACCTCGGATGCAACCCATGACGGCTTCGACAAGCCAAATCCCGTCGATCAAGCTGATATCGAGTTGACGCTCACCAAGCGCCGCATTCCAGGAGACGCCGGCTTCGAAAGGTACAGGATAAACGAGGCACTGTTGACAGACGACGCGTTTCTGCCCAAAACGTACCTCATCAGTTTGGAGAGAGGCGTCTTCCTCGCGCCGTTTGATGCACAAGCAACCGACAATCACCACCCCTACACCGCGAGATTCGCATATCGCCTGTCGTTTGACAAGTCGCCATATCCCCCGCGAGAGGAGTGGAGAGAGCCGGAAGGCGCCCCGGACGCGATCAGGTTTTGGGAATGGAAGCAGTTTTGCGGCGGGCAGATAGGCAGCTTCTAAACTTCACTGCGAGATTACACACCGTGCCGTTATTTACATTCCACCATCTGCTTGACGGCAGTTGGGGGCAGAGAGTCCCCAAGACGAATAAGCCATGGGATGGATAAGATGCACTCAGCTCTTGCTCAGACATGGTTGCATATATCTTGGCTTTGCAAACTGCATGTTGTAAGAACAGTTTGACGCCCCTGAGTTACCGACTGCAGCGGATGACTGCTTACATGAACATGGCTCAACTCACCGGTTTCTCACGAGCACTCAATGACGAGACTTATGTACCGAACTCGATGGAGCTATTTAGGAAATATGGAAGATCAAGGCATGTAATTCGCAGCGTCGCATCCGCTGAGAATCATCCGAAACGTCTCAGCCAGATTGGTCTGTGCGGGGCATGGACCAGGCCTGTCCCTAGGCAATGACGTCTTCGAGCTTGACGGCCTCAGTCAGGTTTCAGAAAGGGTCTGAACATCGTATCAGCCGCCTTATCGGCGAGGTGCGGTCGTTGAGAGCCCTTGGCGTCGTCGGCCAGCGACGAGCGACGAAGCCGACGAAGCCGTCGCGTCGAACGGCGGAGGCACCTGAGGGAGACGCCGATGGCGCCGTCAACAGCGTGCGACAGTCACGGCGTGTTGATGAGTTGACGTCTTAGTTCACTGGTGGCGGCTGAATGCCACTCTTGCCCTGACGGTGAAGGACAGCAGAGAGAATAGGAATCCCTCATGATAGTTGCGGAACCTCGAGAATTGCTATTGCGGAGATGAAAGCCGGCGCAACTTGCAGCGACCATGGACAGCACCATTTCCAGGACGGGATGATGCAAACGCTGATTGGCAATGTATTGGACCACAATACCTCGCTCCATGACAGCAAGACGAAGCCCTATAAATACAGGCGTGCCAACAACGGAAATTAACTAAAATAACACCAGTAAATTACCCGGCCCGTGGCCGTCGATATCCTCCCATGTATTCCCAAGTCCAATGCGAAAAGGCGCCAAGCATAGGGCGAGCGAGACCAGTCAGAGACGATTGCTAAATCGTCTAGAGCAGGGCATAGACACCAGCGATGGCGACGCCGGCGTAGGAAGCGGCAGACAGCTTCTGGACTGTGCCGCTGCCAGATCGGGAGCCGGTGGTCGTCGCAGCAGCGCTGCCGCCGGTGCCGGAGACGGAGCCGGAGGTGGCAGTGGCAGCGGTCACGCCAGTCGGGCGGCTGGCAGTGCCGCTGGGCTTATCGGACGAGGACGAGGGGTTCGTGTCAAAAGTAGTCGGGCAGGTCAGGTTGAAGAGGGGTGTAGTGGAGAGGTCCTTGGTAACGGCAAACTTCATCGTGTTGTCAGGGTTGGAGTCACGCAGGTTGTACCAGAAAGTGGGCGTCTTGTTGAAGAGCTTGCGGCAGCCAACCTCGTCCCAGTAGTACTTGGCGTTCTCGACGCTGGGTTGGGCCTGATCCCAATCCGGGCCGGTGGCGGGCCAGCCAGTCTCGGTGACCCAGACAGGCTTGCCGTTGGCAGCGGCAATGGTCGCGTCGTACGCATGGTCGAAGAGATTGCCCGCGTTCTTGATGTTGTTGCCTTTGCCGTTCTCGTAGTAAGGGTACTCGTCGACGCCGATCCAGTCGATGGCGTCGAGGACGGCCTTGTTGGTGGCGTTGGGCCAAACATCCCAAGTGTCTACGTGACCGACGGGGATCTTGCCGAGGGGGTTGTCAGCAAAGGCCGTCTTGAAGTTGTTGATGAAGCCGACGATGGCCTCGGGGGAGTTGCCGACACCAGCTTTGTTCTTGACGCCTGTCACCGAGTTGCGGTACAGGTCCTCGCTGCCAATGGAGATGCCAATGACCAGGTCGGTGAACTTGGTGCCGTACTGGCTCACGGCCTTCTTCAACGCGTTGATCTCGTTATCGATGTTGTCGACGCCGGAGGCCCAAACGCCCAGAAGCACGGATGTCTGGGTGTCGATGGCGGCCTCGAAGGCCTGGATGGGGTCATCCTGAGAATAGGCCTGGATATTGGTGTAGAGTCGGACGGCGTTGAACTTTCCGGGGGCGCCTTTCAGACCCTGCGCAGTCTTGAACTCGGCCGTAAAGTCCGCTTTGAACTTGGCAGAGCGGTCGGCAAGGGTGGCCCCAGAGTTGAAGCCGAGGTAGTTATTGCCGGCCGACGCGCCAACGGCGAGTGCGCTGGCGACAAGAGAAGACGTGAAACGCATGATTACGGCGACGCGTTCGTGCTTAGCGAGGTCGTGCCGGCAGAGATGGTGCCGTCGTGGCGGTAGGTCGGTCTCAGGGGGCCGATGCAATCAATGAAGGGTACGACGTTGGTAGACGAAAATGCGGGCGTGATGTGATGCCGAGGCGCAGAATCTCGAAAGAGCGACTTGTGTGTCGAAATCGAACGAGCGGTTCACTGTGGAAATCAAAAGAGCGACTTGTAGAAAAGAATGAGTTCCGCAAAGAACAATGCAAAGAGACAAAGAAACAGGACTCTGGCAGCGAATTTGTTGGTGTGGGAAGAATGAAAGAATGGACGGACGAGGCGGCGCGACGCACAAATAACAAGGCCCGCAACCCCGTATCACGTGATCCCCGTGTCACGTGAACTTTGTGTCACGTGAAACAAGCAGCCACCGCCCCAAGCTGAATGAGCCCAAGCGGCGGCAGAGGCGAGCAGATTGTACGAGAAAACAACTGGCACTCTTGACGTACGCGCATTACTACATGAGCTCCCGTTGGCGGTTTGCCTTGCTGCGTCCGAGTTCGCAGGTGCCTTTTGAATTTGTTTCCAACGGAACGAGGGCATTGATGGTCTGGCACCTTGCGCCACGCGCAGGTCCTGATCGGTTCCTGGCCTCTATTAATAGCGACATCTCCACCCTCATTAGCCCGACAGGAGCGGATCATGCCGTGCGGCTGTTGTTTCGGGAGCAATCTCCTCAGGCGTTGGGCATCGAGCCATCGACCGGACTGACCATGGGTCTCTGGTATTGCCACGGAGCACGCGCAGATGTAACTGCAAGGGGCCCTCGTTTTCTCTCCTCGCCGTCCATGCGTCGTCTTGCTGTCATCCAACCCCATCGTGTTGGGCCTTTGCCCCTTATGAATCGACCCGGGGCTCTTGGGGGAGCAGAAGTGGAGATCTGTGAATGAGTCCAGATATCACAGCATCGTGAACCGGCGCCCTACTCGCCCTCCTCATGGCCAACTTTGTTGATTTTCTTATTGTTATTTTAATCTAAACCCGCACAACACTAGCCCTTACAGGAAATCCTCGGTGGCAGGTGACAGTAAGCTCTGACTGGGGTTGTGTTGGTCGGATGGGGTTGGAGCGAGCCGTCGTCTGGTTGGCAGCGGTGGCCTTTCGAGATTGCTCTGCCGCCCGCCGCCTGCTGCCCGCCGTCCGCCGCCTGCCGCCCGCCGCCACGTTCGAAATGCTTCAAAACGTTAGCTTATGGGACATGGCTGCATCGTGGCGCTCAGCCGCAAGACAGCCGCGCGCAGCGCTCCAACGGCATTGGAGGCCGTCGAGGCTCCAGGGTAGGTGACCATCTCGGCCATCCATCCCGCATGGCTTGCCGAGGCCTAGGCCCAACACAGCATACTCTACGAAGTAGTAACCGCGCTAAATACAGCGTCGTATTGTGGATCTCGCGATATGAGGAATAGCCTCATAAGCTCCCCTGAGGGTGGTGCCTCCCGAATGCCACGCTCTGCGGCCCGTCGCTTGCTGGCCCCCCTTGCTATCCAGTGTCGATACAGAGTTGGACTACAGCCTTGTGTGTCCCGATCGATGCAAACTCGAGTCCATCTGCTTCATACTCCGTAGGCGCTATTGAAATCACGACAGAAAGCCATCGGTCGCGTTTGAGGGCCGGTTGGGGTCGAGGCTGAAAATGGCATAGTCTCGCCGAGGCAATCCTCCCTTGTCAATATGCTTTCTCTAATGCCTGAAGACGTCACGACTAGCGGAAGCACGCAATTTGGTGGCTCTCTGGACGAAGCCGTCGACCCGCCTTTCAACCTTGGCCCATGGGGCCTCGCCCATGGGGACGACTGTTATCGAACGAGCTTACGTTGAGCTTGCGTTGGTAACGAGGGTCCTGCGTCGCATAAGATCAGCCCACGGCCTTGCCGTCTGTGGAGGAGTACTCGTAGAGTTGCATTGCATCCCATCCAACTGCCTTGCGCTTGGCTTCGTCGTCCTCGGCCTCGGACATCCCATCTCCTCAACGACTCGCCATCCGGGCCGCAACGCCTGCAGCCAGCCGCCGCCGCCATGGTCGGCACGGTCAAGGACCGTCTGAGCAGGGCCATGGGCCTCACCGCCGACGACCACGACGACGACGTGCCGTCCATCTCCAACGCCGACCTGTTCATCGAGCACGAGCCCACCGTCCGGGAGTTCGTCGCAGAGCTCACCCCCTCGGCGCGGGATGTCGCCAACTACGTCTACGGCCTGTTTCCCTTTGTCCACTGGATCGGCAAGTATAACTGGACCTGGTTTGTCGGCGACTTGGTCGCGGGTGAGTTGCTGGATTCGGTCCCGGCGCGTGCCAACTTTGGGCGAGCTGACATGTTCGTCGAGGCACAACCGTCGGCGCCGTCGTCATCCCGCAGGGGATGGCGTATGCCCAGCTGGCCCAGCTGCCGGTCGAGTACGGCCTGTACTCGTCCTTTATGGGCGTGCTCATCTACTGGTTCTTTGCCACGTCCAAGGACATCACCATTGGTGTGAGTCTCCGCGACGTCGTCCTCGGCGCGAGCACCCCGACTGACCTCTGCAGCCCGTCGCCGTCATGTCCCAGGTCACGGGCGACGTCGTGCTCAAGGCGCAGAGAACCCTCCCCGGCGTCGCGGGTCACATCATCGCCTCGGCCCTCGCCATCATCAGCGGCGCCATCATCCTCTTCCTCGGCCTAGCCCGCCTCGGCTGGCTCGTCGAGTTCATCCCGCTGCCCGCCATTTGCGCCTTCATGACGGGTTCGGCCATCAACATCGCCGCCGGCCAGGTGCCCAAGCTGATGGGCATCAGCAACGTCAACACGCGCAACGCGCCGTACCAGGTCATCATCGACACGCTCAAGGGCCTGCCGACGACCCAGCTGGACGCCGCCCTGGGCCTGACGGCCCTGGCGATGCTGTACCTCGTCCGTAGCGTCTGCTCGCACATGGCCAAGCGCCAACCGCAGCGCGCGAAGCTGTACTTTTTCATCTCGACGCTGCGGACCGTCTTCGTCATCCTGCTGTACACGGCCATCAGCGCCGCCGTCAACGTGTCGCGCAAGAAGCACCCCAAGTTCAGCATCATCCAGACGGTCCCGCGAGGTGAGAGAACCCGTCCCGACGCGAGCCGAAACCCTTCTGTTCTAACGTACCCCCCGGGTAGGCTTCCAACACGCCGGCGTGCCCAAGCTCGACGTGGACATCATCAAGGCGTTTGCGTCGGAGCTGCCGGCCGCCGTCATCGTCATGCTCATCGAGCACATCGCCATCTCCAAGTCGTTCGGCCGAATCAACAACTATGTCATCGACCCGTCCCAGGAGCTCGTCGCCATCGGCATCAGCAACCTGTTAGGCCCTTTCCTCGGCGCGTATCCCGTGACCGGATCTTTCTCCCGCACGGCCATCAAGTCCAAGGCCGGCGTGCGCACGCCGTTTGCCGGTGTCATCACCGCCGTGGTTGTGCTCCTGGCCCTCTACGCACTGACGGCCGTCTTCTACTACATCCCCAACGCTGCCCTGTCTGCCGTCATCATCCACGCCGTGGGCGACGTCATTACGCCCCCCAAGGTCATCTTCCAGTTCTGGCGCGTCTCGCCGCTCGAGGTGCCCATCTTCTTGGCCGGTGTCCTCGTGACCGTCTTCAGCAGCATCGAGAACGGCATCTACACCACCATCTGCGTATCGTTTGCCATCGTCATCTGGAGGCTGTTCCTCAGCCGCGGACGACTCCTGGGTCTCGCCCGCATCCGCACCATCAAGGCGACGACCGACTGCGCGACCCATGATGCCAACGAGGAGGCGGTGACGGAGGAGCACGGCCAGTCGCTGCGCACCGGATTCCTGCCCGTCGACCACGAGGACGGATCGAACCCGAGGGTCGTGGTGCGCAGCCCGCATCCCGGCGTCTTCATCTACCGGTTCGCAGAGGGCTTCAACTACCCCAACGCCACCCGCTACCTGAACCACCTGACGGACACCATCTTCAGCGAGACGAGGCGGACGGACCAAAGCACGATGGGAAAACTCGGTGTATGTCTGCCACGTCGCACGCCTTGACGTGCCCCGACTAACAAGCCTCTGTAGGACCGAGCATGGAACGACGCTGGGCCTCGGGCGCCGAAGCTGGACGAACTGGACACGCGGCCGACGTTGAAGGCGGTCATCCTGGACTTTTCGTCGGTCAACAACATCGACGTGACGGCCACGCAGGCGCTCATCGACGTGCGCAACCAGCTGGACCGCTACGCCGCGCCCAACACGGTCGACTGGCACTTTGCCAACATCGAGAACCGATGGGCCAAGCGCGCCCTCGCGGCGGCCGGCTTCGGCTACCGCACCCCGAAACCGCCCCCGGGCAAGGGCGCCGGGCAGTGGAAGCGCATCTTCAGCATCGCGGACCTCGGCGGCTCCGACAGCGCCGCGAGCGCCGCCGCCATTGACGAAAAGACGGGGCGGCGCGCCAGCGACATTGAGCACGAGCCGTCGGCGGACATCTCGCGGCTGTCCGACAAGGACGTGCCGCGGAACCCCGGCAGCGCTCGGCTCGTGGCGGTGCAGGGGCTGAACAGGCCCTTCTTCCACTTTGACCTGCAGGAAGCCGTCGAGGCGGCGCTGCTGCACGCGGAGCGCGATGAATGAGCGTCTTGTCTTGTTTGGATCTCGGAGCGAAAACTGCTGGTACCTGGAGCGAGTGCGAGTCTGGAGATATACCACGGCGTGACGTTGCGACGGAGCAGAGGTTGGCGGCGCCAGCGTCCAGGATGACTACATGGACCGTTCCATTCTGTACACTAGGAAGAAGAAAATACGTCGATGGGGGCATCGTGTGCACGGTCCTGCATCGATAGTAGACATGGGCCTCGTGCCGTGGACGGGGCGCGATGCATCACCAACGGGCCCGGCCACGCCGGAGTCGCGACTCGAGAATCCAAGACGGGGCCGGAGAGGGTTCCGTCTGCCCGCGAGGCGGTCTTGCTTTACGCAGGTGAGCGCCGCTCGTAAATGGGCCCGAAAGTGCAGCGCGTAGATGCACCGCGCAGAGTGCACGATGCGTCCATCCGCCATGTCGAGTGCATGAGGCGCTCGCGGTGATGTCATGCATCCACGGCTACGGACGGGCACGAAAGCCAGCGGCAGGGGTCAGCAGTTGGCAGCGGTGACGTGCTCTCCAATCCGGGGTAACGGCCGACTAATGGCGTGTCACCTTTGCTTCTGGAATGGCATCTCTTTGAGATGCTTGCGGCACCCCGCCCTCTCCTCCTCGCCAACGACGGCACGCCGCTCCTCATGGATTCGGACGCCCAGCCGGCGAGGAGCCGCGCCGATGCGGACCAGCAGCAGCAGCAGCAGCGGCGTGCCGCGCTCCCGCCACAGCTGCTCAGTCCCGCGCCGTCTCGACGCCCGTCCATGGCGGCAACCCCGTCGACGCCGCCCGCGGAACGGCCCGGAGACGACTGCTTCGAGCCTCTGAGCCGGGCACCGTCGCAACCATCGCCGCTCTCGACGCACTCTGTGAGCCGGCTCCCCAGCCTCACGACCTCGGAGACCAGGTCCACCAGGCCAGAGCAGGCACGGCGTCCGAGCATCCGCATACGCCGGAGCTCCGTCGGTTTGAACAGGCGCCCGGTCACAGGCGCCGCCGGAGGCCCCGCGTCCAGCCATGCCGGCCATGACGATACCCGCCGGCATCAGCGCGGCCACTCCAGGAGCGTCTCGCAGCCCGCCCCCGTGCTGCCCGCCGTATACATCTCCTTTGCCAGAGACTCGACGAGGCTGCCTCAGGTTGCGCTGCCGCGGCTCATGGAGGAAGAGTCCCGGCCGACCACGGGAGAGCTGGGCATCACGGGCACCCCCATCTCCCCTACCATGTCTCTGCCTGAACGCACCCTCCGCAACGACGCACCGGCGGAGTGGGAGGCCGGCCCTGCCCGACGGAGGCCGAACCGGCTCGGCCGAGTAAGCAGGATATTCTGGCCAGGCTTCGGGAAGCGGGATCCGGCGCAGACAGGTGCGACGGCTGCCGAATCTCGTCAAGACGACGAGTACGACGAAGAACTGGTCGACTGGCTGGACATTATCGGTACGTCTCCTTGGTCCGATGGTTCTTCTCCTGTTGCTGCCGCTGACGCTGGCCAGACCCCGAGGTCCAGACCCTGTCGACGCTCACCAATGTCCAAAACTCGCTCTTCATCCCCGACCTCGGCGGTTGGGTCAACCGCAGGCCCACGTATGTGCTCTCCCAGCGCGACGCGCAACCGACCAGACCCGCATCTGCGGACGTGCAAGCTCGACCGCCGTGGCCGCAGCAGAACCAACAAGGCGGGACGGGCCCGTTGGCCCAAGAGTCCGCGCAGACGCCGCCGGGCATTTGGCGATCCAACACCATCACGTCCCGGCTCACCGACTCGCACTATGCCGCTCTCCCCCACGGACGGTCGCTCGAAGGCTGGAGCGCGGCGGACAAGTGGGACCTGGACGACCACGTTCGCCACATGCTGCATTCGCGACGCGCCAGGTTCAAACGCACCATCAAGGGCTTCGGCCAGTACGTGCGACGGCCGCTGGGGTTCTTCGTGACGCTCTACGCCACCCTCATCACCCTGTTTGGCCTGGCGTGGGTTCTATTCCTCATAGGCTGGATATACGTCGGCTCGGAGCAGGTATATGCCATCCACATCATCGACAGTGTCCTGGTGGCGCTCTTCGCCGTCATGGGCGACGGCTTGGCCCCGTTTAGGGCCATCGATACCTACCACATGTTCTTTGTCGTGCGCTACACCCGGATGATTGTAAAGGCCGGAGAGAGGCCTCAGACTCGTCTTTGGGGACGCAGCATGCCGTCCGAGGCTGGCAAGACCATCGCGGTCCCGGCGCCGGCGCCCTCTGATCAGATCGAGACTCTACAGCGAGATCCATCCTCGATGCTCGACCAGCCAGCGGTGCCTACAGACAACCGTCGGCCACGTGTGTCTGCCGACGCTGACCCGGAAGACGGCAGATCGGACAGCGAAATGTCCGACCGGCACCCCCTCACCGTGAAGCAGCGCAAGAGTCTGTCGCATCACCAGGCGAAGCTCGCCAAGTCCCACAGCTTCTACAAGCCCGAGGAGACCTTCACCCACTACTCATTTCCCCTGGGCTACCTCGTGGCCATTGTCATCCTCCTCGACTGCCACTCGTGCCTACAGATCTCGCTCGGCGCGTGCACCTGGGGCATCAACTACCACGTGCGGCCGTTTGCGCTGACGACGGTGATCCTCTGCGTGAGCATAACGTGCAACCTGATGGCGGGCCTGGCCATCACCATTGGCGACCGCAAGACGCGGAAAAAGGACGTCGTGGAGCTGTTGAACCGGCAGGAGTTGACGGTCGACGCCATTAGACATATCGAGCACAAGAAGAAGAAGGAGCAGGAAAAGAGCGGCGAGGGGTCGGACCAGAATACCCGACCAAAGGGGAGTGAGGGAGATGCAGACATGGGCGCACATACGGTTGTTGAGTGGCTGAGCTTCGAGGGGCGACATGCAGACTAGATACACGGTATTGTTGAACAGGGGCATAGCGACGGGGCGTTTTTAAGTTTATTACACGTGTTGGTCCTCTATTCCTCGGAAGCTGTGGAATCACCCTGGAAACTCGCCCGACTCGGAACGGGGTCCTCTGGAGAGACCTCCAACGACGAGCCGCGGCATGTGTCGCCGCGGCCATGGAGGAGGATGCGGGTGTGCTCTTTTGTCCACCTGGTTACGGTTTCAAGCGGTATGAGGGCCGCATGCCGGGATGGTGCCGCGGGAAGCTGGGCGCGTGTAGCCGAAGCTGCAACCAACATCTCGATCGACATGCTGTGGAACCAACCCCCCTTGATCCAACCGTGGCTGTCGGTCTCGGCGCTCGGCAGGCATAAACAAGCACTCAGGGCCTGCATGGGGGTTGTTGCACTTCATATCCACAGCCCGACGCGGGCCACGTCTGTAATTTTCCATTACAGATTAGTCTGATTCGGGTTCTTGACCTCGACGATAAGCTTCCCCGTATTGACACCTTTGTAGAGATCCACGAGACCCTGCTCGGCAGCCCCGAGGCCGCCGGTGATGATGTGCTCCGTCTTCTTGAGCTTGCCCTCGGCGAGCCACTGGGCGAGGTCCCCGCGCGCGCGGGGGAAGTCGGCGGTGTGGTCGGTGACGATGAAGCCCTGCATGCGGATGCGCATGGTGATGACCTTGGTGATGTTCCGGGGGCCTTCCGGGTTGGAGGTGTTGTACTGGCTGATGTTGCCGCACGCGACGAAGCGGGAGTGTTCCTTGGCTTGGTCGAGGGCCATGTCGAGGATCTTGCCGCCGACTGTTCTGAAGGATTAGCTCGCTGGTTGGCGCAAGGGTAGGGTGGGTGTATGCTCGCCGTTGTCGAAGTAGACGTCGATGTACGACTGGGTGGCGTCGAGGAACTTTTGGTCAAAGTCGGCGGCCTTGTAGTTGAGCGCCACGTCAAAGCCCAGCTCGTCGACAAGCCACCGGCACTTGTCCTCGCTGCCGCAGATGCCGACGACGGTGGCGCCCTTGATCTTGGCAATCTGGCCGGCCACGCTGCCCGTGGCGCCGGCCGCGCCGGACACGACGACGAGCTCGCCGGGCTTCGGGTCGCCGATCTGCACCATGCCGAGCCAGGCCGTGAGGCTGGTAATGCCCAGCGCGGAGAGCATGTCCAGCGGGTCGCGGAGGCCCGGGTAGCTCGCGGCGGTCTCGAACTGGCCCTCGCGCATGATGGCGTACTCGGTCCAGCCCGTGATGCAGGAGACGATGTCGCCGGGCTGGGCGCGCGGCGTCCGCGAGGCGAGGACGCGGCAGGCCGTGAAGCCGCGCATCGTGTCGCCGATCTTGACGGGCGGGAGGTAGGAGCGCGCGTCTGCATGCGCCGACGGGCGGGAGAAGTCAGTCGCGAGGGCGCGGGAGCTGGCCGGAGGGCTGCGTACCGCTCATCCACCCGCGCATGGCCGGGTCGAGGGAGAGGTAGAGCACCTCGACGAGGATCTCGCCATCCTTGAGGTCGCTGGGCTCGGGCGCGGGGGACGTCCGCCGGTTGAGCGTGCGCCCGGGGATGATGGCGTCGGTGGGCCGCTCGGCGAGGAACATGGAGAGGTTATCGCGCGGCATGACGGCGAGCAGTTGTCGATTCGTCCAGCGGGTTGCGAGAAGTGTCTGGCAGCAGCACGGCAGGCCTGTCTTGCACGAAGCCGGCAGCTTTATACCGCCCCGGGATCGACCATGGATTTCTCAGCAGGAGTGCGCCACGACTAGCCCGAGCGCCACGGCGTGCCCGAGAGCGGCATGGCGCTCGGCCATGCCGGTGGGAGATGGATCTGGACCCATCGCCGGGATGGAGTCGTGGTGTTTCGGGGAAGGTCGCAGAGGGGCGGCAGCTCGGGGTCCTCCGTTCCCCCGAAGAGCTGCTCCGCTGTCCGAACCATTGAAACCGCCTCGATGCAGCATATTGCGATCCATTGTCCGAGGCGTGTCGTCCCCGTTCAACCGTGTACGGATGGTATCCCGTACGACTGGTGGGCGCCTGCTCGGAATCTGATGGCCGCCCTGGCTGTCAGCCGAGGACAACGCCGTGATGGAGTGAACAAGAGTCTTTCTCTACCGCTCGACGACAAATCTCGTTGCCGCGCTCCAAGTTGCATGACGGCCCCCGCTGACCAACACTTGCAACAGTTGCTGAAACCAACTCGCGACGGAACCCTGCACTTGGAACATGGACTCGGGGCCCAGTTCACGATTCCGGCATCTGCCGATTCCAGGACGGCGGCAATGTGCACATCAGTGAGTTATCAAGTGTATTAAATAAATGACAGCGCAACGACTGGGCGGGCAATGCCACTCAGTCCGGGAACACAAACGCTCGCAATGTGCAACTTCCACCGCAAGATATGAAACCACAAGGCCGACCCGACAGACATGGGCAGGTCACGTCCGACCTGCAACATGCGGGATCCTCCGCGGCCGCTTATGCCCCCGCCAGCTCGTACCGCATCGCCGGGCGGCGTGTGTGCTCGTACGCCGGAGCCTCCATCTCCGAGATCCCGGGACTCGGCGACCACTCCCTCTCGCACCCCGGCGGCTCGAAAGCAGGGTTCGTGGCCGGACTCTCGGAGCGCGGCGGCGGCGCGGCTCTCGCGGCCCTGCGGCGGCGCAGCACAAACCAGGTGGCGCCCGCGGCAAGCAGCGCCGTCACGCCGGCTCCGACGCCGACGCCGATGCCGATCTTGGCTCCGGCCGAGGAGGACGCCTCCGGCGGTGAAGACGGCGCCGAGGACGGGCGGCTTGTCGGCGTTGCTGCGACCGGGCTTGACGTCGGCAACACGCCAATCGTAGTGATTGCACTCGGCACAACTGCCGGGATGCGAGTCAGACGGGAGACTTGTCAACCTGGCAACACAACACACCTTGGAACACCAGGATGTTCTCCGCCTTGTCGCAGTCCGGCTTCTTGCTGTTGATGCAGTGAAACAGCCTGGCGTCGTGCTCGCACCTGCCCATGCCCTCGCCGCCCTTGACGTTGTCGGTGGCAGGGTCGGCGCAGAAGTTGGGGCACGCGCCGTTGCGCCAGCTCTTGTCGGTGCAGCTGCCGCGGACATAGGCCGACGCGCCGAGCGTCTTGGGCACACTTCCCGTCGCCATGCAGATGTTGTTGCTGAGACAGGCGTAGCCCTGCCCGCAGCAGGTCGACTGGGGCGTGTCGTCGCGGCAGGGGGTGTCCTGCGTTGCGATGCTGCCGTCGGGGAAGTAACACAAAGAGTATGATGCTGATGGACATGTTGCGAGGACGACGACGAGGAGCGGCCGCATCTTGTCAGCACTGCCAGCCGATGCTGGAAAGGTCGGCAATGTCCAGCAAGAGAGTCTAGAGAGCAAGAGACGGGGGTCGAGGACTGCCCTCGTATCCATGCGGGCACACATTTGGTGCCGTCCCTCTCTTTTGTGGCCGCAACCAACGCCGACCCAACACCGTCTTTTCATCTCACGACCAACAACCTTGTTCAACCGGCAGCGCCCTGGCCACCTTCTCCATCCCGAGCCAGGGTCAGCGAATGGCGTGCCATGTTTGGCGCTGAGCTGGTTTCAGTGTGTGTTGCTGGCGGCCCTGGGACGGAGCCGTGCCATCACCGGCCTCCACTTGCAAACGAGGCGTTGATTTGGCTACCTGCTTCGTACCAAGTACGGTAGGTTGAAGAGATCAGCGTCGAACTGCCTCACATGGCCTGACGCCCCCGTTCCTCGTGGCGGGAAGGCGTTTTGTCATCATACATCACCTCACCTCACGCGGGCGCGGTGAGCGTGCGCCGGACACCTCGGCAAGTGCCTCGCGACAGACGCAAATTCACAATGGCCATCGGCAAGAGGAGGTGGATCCTGGTGGCGCCGCTGCTCCTCGTCATGGCTGCGCTGTGGCACGGCTGGGAATCGAGCGCCTGGAATCTCCCTCGCCGTCCATCGACGAGCGGCGCGTCACGCGTTGAGCCACCCGACGACGACTTCACCTGGCGCAGAGCCAAACCACACTACCCAGTCACTTCGTCCCTTCGGCCGCTGCCGACAGCCGGCGTCGATGCGCTCCCGGGGGTCCAGGGCCAGGTGCACTTCGCCGCCGAGTCCCCGGAGCGCAAGCAGCTGCGCCTGCAGCGCCGCGACGCCATCAAGGACGCCTTCACCAAGAGCTGGACGGCGTACAAGGAGCACGCCTGGCTGCGCGACGAGGTGACGCCCGTCACGGGTGGGCAAAAGGACACGTTCGGCGGCTGGGGCGCGACGCTCATCGACTCACTCGACACGCTGTGGATCATGGACATGAAGGCCGACTTCGAGTCCGCCGTCGACGCCGCGCACCGCGACATCTCCTTCGCCACGACGCAGGCGCCCACCATCAACGTCTTCGAGACGACGATCCGCTTCCTCGGCGGCCTGCTGTCCGCGTACGACCTCAGCGGCGACGCGCGGTTGCTGTCCAAGGCGCGCGACGTCGGCGACCTGCTGTACGCGGCCTTCGACACGCCCAACCACCTGCCCGTCGCGCGCTGGAACCTGCACGCCGCCGCGCGCGGCGAGCCCCAGGCCGCGCAGTCGGACACGCTGCTCGCCGAGGTGGGCTCGCTGGGCCTCGAGTTCACGCGCCTGAGCCTCGTCACCGGCGACGCGCGCTACCACGACGCCGTGCAGCGCATCGGGGAGCTGCTCGCCGACGCGCAGGCGACGACCAAGGTGCCCGGGCTGTGGCCGATCCTGGTCAACGCCGCCGACGAGGACTTTGACGCGGGCGACGACTACGCGCTCGGCGGCATGGCCGACAGCGCGTACGAGTATCTGCCCAAGATGGCCGCGCTGCTGGGCCAGCAGGAGGGCATCTACGCCGACATGTACGCGCGCAGCATGGAGGCGTCGTGGGAGCACCTCTTCTTCCGGCCCATGACGCCCACGGACGAGGACATCCTCTTCCCGGGCGTGCTGCACGCGAGCGTGAGCGGCGACGGCGTGTCGACGAGCCTGGAGACGAGCGCGGGACACCTGATATGCTTCACCGGGGGCATGCTCGCGCTGGGCGGCCGGCTGCTGGCCAACGCGACGCACCTGGACTGGGCCGACAAGCTCACCCGGGGCTGCCTCTGGGCGTACGAGTCCCTCTCGACGGGCGTCATGCCCGAGACGTTCCACCTGACCGCGTGCCCCGACCCGTCGTCCTCGTGTGCCTGGGACGAATCCCGCTGGCACGCCGCCGTCCGCAACAAGCAGCCCCTCAACGATGCCCAAGCCACCATCAAGGAGCAGCGTCTGCCCCCTGGCTTCACCCACATCACCGACGCGCGGTACATCCTCCGGCCCGAGGCCATCGAGAGCGTCTTCCTCATGTACCGCACCACGGGGGACCCGCGCTGGCAGGACCGCGCGTGGGCCTTGTGGACGGCCATCGACGCGCTGACGAGCACGCCGCTGGCCAACAGCGCCGTGTGGGACGTGAATCCCCCGGCGGGCGAGGCGCCGGGCAAGGCCGACTCGATGGAGAGCTTCTGGCTGGGCGAGACGCTCAAGTACTTCTACCTCATCTTCTCGGAACCGGGGTTGGTGAGCCTGGACGAGTGGGTGTTTAACACGGAGGCGCACCCCTTTAAGCGCCTGAGGGAGGGGCGGTAGGCATTGCCGGAACCCGGGTGGTTCCTAGGTGTTTTCGCGAGTTTTTACTTGGAGTGTAAAGAATTATTTACGAGGAATGAAGATGACGATAACGAGATGGTGTGGCCGAAGGGAACCACTCGGCGACGAGGCAGTCGCTCGGGCCGAAGGTTCCTCCGACGTTGAGACCTAGACTCCAGTTTGTTCCATCATGGACTCTCGAACAACCAAGCCTAGACGGCAATGTAATAGTACCGCGTCGCCGGGTCGTACTCGAGCGTCACCTCGGCGTCCATCATGTCCACGCCAATGACCAGCTGCCGCCATATCTGCACCTCGTACGCCCCATGCAGCACGCCCGGGTTCACCAGGGCACACAGGAACCGCGACGGCTTGCCATCCTCCGTCTCGGGGCCGCCGTCGTGCGGATCGACCTGCTGGCCTCGCGCGTCCAGCGTGTGGTCCCCGGCCGCCGCCGCGGGACAGAGCACCATCGCCGGCTTGACGCCGCCCGGCAGGTCCAGCGGGTAGCAGGGCGGCGGCGTCCAGCTCACGACCATGCCCGGCCGGACACGCTCCTTGAACGGCACGCCCTTGGCCTCGGGCTTGGGGTCCGCGCTCGAGGAGCGGTCCATGATGCTGAGGAAGCCCAGCAGCTCACCCGTGCTCTCGGCCTGCCTGCTGGCCTTGGCACCCGTGGCCCTTGCGTGCTGCGAGTCGACGTGCATGTGCCAGAGCTTGGAGCGCAGGGCGATGGCCTGCTCGCAGGTTACGCCTGGTGTCTTGAGGCACCGGAGCTCAAACTCGGGCGGTGGGAGACGCAGAATCTGTGTTCCGGTCTCGTGCGGCGCGAGTGCGGCGGACGACACTGGCGGAGAGCCAGACTAACATAACCCGACTGTTGTTAGATCGCAACTACAAGCGACGGGCGCGCGCGGGTCGGATTGTAAACTCACGTGTCTCTCGATCCAGGCCCGCAGCTGCTCGTTCGTCCACGTCATGGGCGCATCCGGCTCATACACGACCTCCCTCGCCGCCGGCACAAACACCCTCAGCATCTCGGCAAACCGCATCGTGTTCCTGCTCGCCGCAATGTCCGCCAGGCACGGGTTCACGCACGCCATGACGACCGTTTTGCACGCCCGCGTGCCCACCGGGTCGAAGACGTGCTTGAGCACCTTGGTCAGCGCGCTCTGCCGGAACGGCACGTGCGGCTTCTTCGTCGACGACGACGAGGACGCGCCGATGAGCGCGTCGGCCTCGGTCTTGCCGCGGATGCAGTCCTTGAGGACGGACAGGCTGGTGTTGATGTCGCGGGACTCGCGGATGCGGTCCGCGCTGTGGGCGACGCGGTCGCGCGCCGCCTCGGAGCCGGCGAGGTCGATGAGGTAGAGGATGCCGTCGTCGGCGGAGGGCATGGAGGGGATGGCGATGCGGATCCGGCAGATGGCGTGGGAGCGCGACGAGGTGTCGTTCTTCTCGGTGGCTTCCGTGCGGCGGAACTCGGTGGCTGTGTCGATGAGGTTGAGGATCTCGCTGGTGCTGTGCACCTGGTGCTCCACCGCGCCGGCGAGCTGCGTGACGCCAAAGGAGTCTTCGAGGACCGAAATGGGCTTTCGAGAGTTGAGGAGGTCCTTGTGCATGCCGAAGGAAGAGTTGCCGACCAGCTCGATGATGGTTATGTAGATCCTGCGCTCGCCCTCGAGCGAGCCGTCCATCAGCGACTGCGCAACCAGCTTCTCGAGCCCGCTGACGGTAAACGTCTTGCCCGAGCCCGTCTGTCCGTACGCAAACAGCGTGCTGATACCGCCGCCCCAGGCCCACGGAACCAGGTGCTGGAAGACGTCCTCGTAGATTGTCTCCGTGGTAGATTCGGAGTCGTAGAGGCGGTCGACTCGGTACGTAGACGTCTACGTCCACGTTAGCCAGCGATCCCTCGCGTTACCCAGCGTCTCTCCCGAACCGTGCATCAACTCACCCTGAGCACGGGCGGTCCCCGAACGGCCCTCCGCAACTCATGCGCGTCTAGGGCCCCAGCCGCCCCCCTCCGCGGAAACAATGCCTCGGGGAATCCCGCAGCGCTCTCTTCCGCGGACAGAGGCCGGATTCTGGCGCTGACGATGATGTCCCGGCTGGCGGCGGCGTCGCCTGGCGTCTGGCGGGGGGGTTCCAACGTGGCTTTCTTGACGAGCGAGCGGTAGCGCTCGGCGTTGCTGATGAAGAATTCTTCCATTTTTGTTCTTTCGGGTAGGAGCTTGCGGAGGCAGTTGTTGGTGCGTGCTGGCGGCGGTGCCGAACCGCCGTTGATGGCGGATTCGGCTCACTTATACACGTCCGGTAGCGACATCAGACGCGCCAGAGACGACACTTGTCAACCCGTCTGCTGCTGCCTTGAAGACGACACGAAGTATACCAAGACAGCTCAGGGAACGGTGTTTAGGATGATCTACACGGCCGTGCCCATCCAACGCCTTGTTGGGTTGTGGAATTATTCGGTTGCCTGGTTCGGAGCCGCCAGGGCGACGGGCATTGGCCAATGGCTTGGGCCCCAATTTCGTTGGTTCTGAAGCAACATGTCCAGTTCTCGCTGCCTTGGGTCCAATTAGAATCTGCCTGGGAGCCTGGGCTCTGCGTCTGCATTTCTGGTCATCGTGTATGACTTCACGCCAGGCAGCAGAATCGCAGACTTGGCTTGCGGGGTTGGTGTCGTCGGAGAAGGGAGCCCGAAACAAGTCGAGTCGACGGCACAACTCATCAGGTTAGGCCGATGCAGGAGAAGAAACCGTTGTTGTTTCTCGGCATAGTCAGTCAGTTCCTGGGACTCGGCTGATTCATGTGTAAATCTACAACCACTGCTCGACATCTCTCTCAACCCGGCCGTACGCCTCCTCCAGCAGCTTCACCAACAACGCCAAGTCCTCCCCGGAAATGTTCAAAGGCGGCGCCAGGACGACATGATCCCCGTTGAACCCGTCCGCCGTGCCCGTGCCCGGATAGACGGCGAGGCCGATCGCCTGCGCCTCGTCGCGGACCCTGGACGCGAAGCGCACCGCCGGCTCGAACGGCTGCTTGGACTCTTTGTCCTGCACAAACTCGAGCGCCCAGAACAAGCCGCGCCCGCGGACGTCTCCAACGTACCTGCGACCGCCAAAGACGGACCTCAGGGACGCCTCGAGCGTGGCGCCCTTGGCCGCGCATTGCGACACCAGGTCGTCCCTCCGCAGCACTTTCTGCACGGCCAGGGCGGCGGCGCAGCTCACCGGATGGGCTTGATACGTGTGCCCGTGGACAAACGTCCCGGTGCCTCTCCTCACCACGTCGATGACCCTTTCGTGGGCCAGCACGCCTGCGATGGGCGCGTAGCCTCCTCCCAGGCCCTTGCCCAGCATGAGGAGGTCGGGACGGGCGTCTCCCTCCTGCGCAAACGCAAAGTACGTTCCCGTCCGCCCGCTGCCGCACATGACTTCGTCCAGGATGAGCAGAATGCCGTACTTGTCGCAGACGCGGCGGACGCCCTCAAAGTAGCCCCTCGGCGCCGTGATGCACCCAGCCGTGGCGCCTCCCACGGGCTCCGCGACGAACGCCATGACAGTAGCGGGCCCGAGGGACCGGAACTCTGCGTCGAGTTCGTCGACGAGTCTCTCGGCGTACGCCGCCTCCGTTTCCCCATGCAGCTGGCCGCGGTAGCCGTACGCCGGGCTCACGTGGCTCACGTTGTCGAGGAGCAGGGCGCCCTCGTAGGGTGCTCTCCTGGCGAGGTTGCTTCCGACGCTCATGGCGCCGATGGTGTTGCCGTGATACGCCTGCCTCCGGGCCACCAGGCGGGTTCTGCCCGGCTGTCCGTTTTCCACGTGGTACTGCCTCGCGAGCTTCAACGCCGAGTCCATGGCCTCGCTGCCCGAGCACACAAAGTACGCCTTGCACAGCCCATACGGGCGGCCCTCGAGGAGCATGTCGGCCAGGTGCTCCGCGCTGTCGGTCGTGAATGTTAGGGTGTGGGCGTACGAGACGGTCGACATTTGCTCCATGACGGCGGCTTGCACGTCCTTGTCGCCGTGGCCGATGATGGCGACGGCTGCCCCGGTGCAGCCGTCGAGGATCCTGCGGCCGGATCCGAGGGTTATGTATGACCCAGAGGCGGATGCTACGGTCTGGGGTTGTTTGAGCAGCGACCGGTGCAGAACCGAAGACGTCCATGGCTGCTGCTGCTGCTCCATTGTGGCGGACATGTGTCTAGACTCGATGCTTGCCGTTTAAAGAGAGTTATCCCCGGGACTCTTCGACAGCCGGCCCCCCAACGACGCCGCCGTGGCGTCGAGTCGAAGCCTGCGACATCGGCCCGGGACGTCCGCCGATCGATGGCTTCCATGGCAGATCAACATCGACTCACAGCGGTTCAACTTTGGCAAATCGAGCCGACGAGATCAGCATCGCAGGACGCGGAATCTTCCGCCAAGAAGGCTGTCCATTGGTAATCAGTGTGACCAGGGCGCATAATATCTGGATATTCCTGTTGAATTCTCCATGACACTTTTCTGCCCGCGTCCTCGGTCCGAAACGGCTTCTCCAACCTTGTACCCGTATCGGCCAGTCACTGATGGTCCGAGCAACTCATGCTGGTTATTGTTTCTGTTCTCGACAGGATGCCGCCTGCCGCGGAGAAATCGCCGAGGGCGAAGGCCCCTGGCAGATCCTGTGCGGAGAAAGAGGACGTTTCTATTCGCCCATGGTTCTCTCTATCTGTTAGATTGAGTCCTCTATATTAGTAGCCCCTCACGTGATAAAAGTGGGAAATACCCGTAAGTATATTAATTCAATTCCTTTAATTTTCTCTGTGCGCGACTACGTGCGGTAGCATGTCGGCGTCGCCGCGGATAAGATAGACACGGCCGTCTATCCCACCGACGACGAGGCGCTAACGCCGCGCAGGCAGGCGACGAGGACCTTGTACTATGTCTGGCGATCTGGCGTCGCCGGCGGCATGGCAGGCTGTGCCGCTAAGACGCTCGTCGCGCCGCTCGACCGGGTCAAGATCCGGGGTCCTCGTTCGGTGTCGCGACCGCTATAAGAGACATCTTACCGCTCCGAAGGCGGCCTCGGGCTTATTCCGGGGTTACTCTACTACGCTACTTTAGATATTTCCTTACGCTAGTATGAAGTTCCTCGCCTACGAATAGATCTGAGCTATCATCACCCCATAGGAACTACGAGGCGTCGATATCTAGTAGCCTTACCGGCGTTGCCTCTATATTCTTTATATATCTACTAGAAGTCGTCCGCGTACGACTCGCGTTCGAGACGAAGCGCGAGGGCCGTTCGTTACTACCGTCTATCTACTAGTAGATATACAACGAGCAGCCGGTCGAGAAGACGGCAGCCGTATAGGCCGTATAGCTACCCAACGTACCGGCTGCTATCTCAGGGGCTGCTAGTGCGGTCGAGTCTATCGCTCTTCGTATCGGCTTTGTTAACTTCTACTAGGGTTTCTAGGTATACTACCGTACGCTAGTATATCTTTTCTAACGCACGATACCGTTAGCGACTTACTACGCTACCCCTCGGTCGCGTAGCATACGACGCTCCCGAGGAAGAAGAACTAGCTGTCCGATAAGCCCGCGCCGCTATGCTCCTAGGCCGAGCTAAGCGCAGGCGGAATAGCCGGCCTTATCTCCTAGACGTTATTGTACCCGCTCGCGGTTATCCGGCGGCAGATATGGGTCGGCGGCACCGTTAGCGACAGCCGTAGGCTAAAGCTCGGGGAGACGGCCAAGACCCATCTTCTAAGAACGGGGGATCCGGGGCTTCTTCGTAGGGCTGACGATTAGGTACGTAAAGGTGATCCCTATAGTGGCGGTCAGCTTCTACACGAACGAGCGCATGAAGCTTGTTTTCGGTATAGAAAAAGCACTATCGACGGGGTGCGTTTGGGCTGGACTGTGGGCGGTCTATATTGCTACGGCGTTGGTGGCCATCGGTATGGCTGGGTGTTGCTGGCATGGTGTTGTAAGGAATAGAGCGACTGAGTACCTCTAGTCAGGTATCAAAGACGACAGAGGAGAAGGCTTGGTATTCAGCTAAATCTATCCTCTATACACCTCACGAGAAGAGGGGTAAAACAGAGAGTAAAGGTGCGGGCGCCGGAGCAGTGGTTTGATGTCGTGCTCACGCCGCTGGAATAACGAGGAATCGAGAGGCATAGCTAGAGAGGCTTCACACCAGCCGCAGCAGGCCATGTGCTAGCTGACCTCGACGACCTTCCACCCGTCATGCCCCGTCCCAGCCGCATCTCCAACCTCGAACCCCCGATCATCATCCTGCAATACATGACGGCACGGCACCGCCAAGTCCCCCATCCGAACCGTCCTGGTCCATCCCGGCCCATGCAGCCACTCCCACCTCTCCAGCGCAATGCCCTCGCCAACCCTCACAAACCCCTGGCAGTGCCGCCCCAGACGCACGACCCTCCCCCGGCGCTCGCCGTCGTCAAGCTCCAGCACCACGCAGTTGACGGCGCCCCTGCCCGTCGGCGACGGCGGCGGCGGCGTCGGCACCTCGTCGTCCCAGACCTCCTCGTACGGCGCGACGCGCCCCGTGGCGGGGTTCATCATGCTGCCCGTCTCGAGCGTCGAGCCGTCCGCCTGCGTGGACATGTCGCCCTCGTCGACGATGCCGTCGGCGTCATCGGTCGTGGAGTCGATCCAATGGCGCCACTGCGAGTGCGTGACGTGCCCGCCGTGGCCGTCCGGGCGCGGCGGCGACGACGAGGACGCGCCGGCGATGGCCCAGTCGAGGCGGCTCAGCGGCAGCACGTCCGCGTCTGTCGAGGCTCAGCATGGGTTTCGACGGAGCAGGTCGGGTCGAGGCACGTACGGCCGTCTCCCACCGGTGAGCCCAATCCAGCGACGGGCTTCACGATGCGCAAGTCCACAAACCGCCGCTGCGGAGACGTCAGCACCAGCGTCGCCGTCGTCTCGCCGGCCTCGTCGGGCAGCCAGCGAATGGACCTGCGGATCGATACGCTGCTCATGGTTCACAGTCGAGATGCTGTAGCGGCCAAAGATGCCGGGCGCGGGGCCGCGCCGCATACGGGTGATGAATTTGCGGGGAGGCATGGATACGAAGTGGCGGCCGCTTCAGATCCCCGCTTTTCTTATCCAACACAGATGCGGCTTGGGAGGTCCGTCTCGTCGACGACCCACGACCGCCTCCAAGACCAAGCCATGGCTACAAAGCATCCAGGCGGTGGGATACCATTACGGGACAGCACAGGGACGCACGCGTCTTCTCGAGGGCGTTGTGCAACAGACACGGGTTCTGGCGGCCGTCCGAAACAAGACGGCCCGCAACTCATCTCTACGTCGGCGGCGCATACTTGTCATCGCTCACGTTTACTTGGTAGGCCGGCACTTGCAGAGTACTTTGCACCGCGGCATCGATCTCGTCTTGACGCTCGAAGCAAGGCAACAACACGCTGGTTCTCGCAGTTGCGTAAAAAGCACACGCACGCCGACCGAGTGCCAATGCTTCCATGTTTCTCGTCAAGCTTTGTTTGCTTTTTTACATGGCTCAATGGCTCCCGCGCTCCGTTCGCCGTGACGGCCCCCCAATACTATCCGCTCTTTTTGGCGGTAAAGTTGGAAATCTGGGTGGTCACGACGAGGCCTGCGACCGTGGCCGATGTCAAGGTGGACATGACGCCCGACATCAGCGCCGACAGGGCCAGCCGCGAAACATCACCGCCGCGGGTCGGGGCGAGCTGAGTGAGGATAGCAATCTGGAGACCCAGGGAGCCGATGTTGCCGAAGCCGCAGAGGGCGTACGTGGCAATGAGCTGGGAGCGAGCCGACATGCCGGCGAACTCGGGGGAGGCGAGCATGGTGAAGGCATTGTACTCGTTCTGCAGAGATGGCATGTCATTACCACGTCCATATGCACGTACATGGTCACATGGGGGGGGGATCGACTTACGGTGATGACTTTTTCAGCAATGAGTCTGGAGACCTTGAACAGATCGCCGTTTCGAGGGACGCCGAGCAGGAACGACACGGGGTAGAAGACGTACGACAGAATGGTCTGCAGAGTCAATTCGGGGTCGTTGATGTTGAGGTAGTGGCCCCACCAGGTGAGAAGACCGTTGATGAGACCGACGAAGGCGAGAATGCAGAGCAGCGAGGCAATGATGGTACCGCCAATCTTGATACCCAGCCAAGCGCCATTGGCAAACGCGTGGAGTGCATTTTCGGCCTTGTCCTCGTCGCCGCCGGGGACGACGACGCGGCCGGCGGTCAGCGTCTCCTCGGTCTCCGGGTATCGCAGCTTGGAAATGGCCAGCGAGGCCGGGATGGACATGATGCAAGACGAGACGAGGGCCTCGGCGTTGAGGCCCAGGCCGATGTAGCCGACGAGGACGGAGCCGGAAATGGTGGCGAAGCCGCAAGTCATGATCTGGTGAATTTCCGCCTTTGTCATGTGAGGAACAAAGGGACGGACGAGCATGGCAGACTCGCCCTGGCCGATGAAGGGCGTGGCGGCGGCGACGACGGCCTCGGCACCGGACACGCCGAGCGCCCAGAAGACAAAGGTGGCAAACTTCTCGACGAACCACTGCAGGAAGCCAATGTGGTAGAGGACCTGCACGAGGGAGATGAAGAAGATGATGGAGGGGACGACGCCGAAGAAGAACATGGGTAGAACGGAGACATCCTTGGAGGTGAGGAAGGCGACGCCGTCCCTGGCAAAGCCCAGCAGGTCGCCGGCGCGGTCGGCGATGAACTTGAAGATGTCGTAGCCGACCTGGGTGCGCAGGACGAAGAGTCCGACGACGTACTGCGAAAGCATGCCGACGATGACGGTGCGCCAGTTGATGCGGCTGCGGGCGGCGCTGGTGAGGTAGAAGCAGAAGAGGATGAAGGCCAGGCCGAACAGGCTGACGGCGCGGTTGGCACGGGTGTTGTCCTCGCTCTCCTCGGAGCCAAAGGAGCCGGCGAGGACGGCGGCAATGGCGAGGGCAGCGCCCGAGAGGGTGCGGAACCTGGGCGGGATGGCGTCGCAGAGGACAATGGCCGTGTGCTGCCAGACCCAGTGGATGGGCACGGAGACGTACTTGATGGACACGTGGTAGAAGAAGAGGCGGAGGACGATGGCGAGCCACAGCAGGAAGGGGACGACCCAGTTCTTGTCGTCGCGATGGAGAAGCAGCGAGGCGATCCACCAGCCGGTGAAGAGGCAGAAGAGGAAGAGGTGGGTGAGGGGGCGGCGGTAGCGGTAGACGGGGCCGAGGCGGCGCGCGAAGCTGCCGGTCGACTCGGTCGAGCCCCGGCCGGCGGTGCCGGCGTCTGCCTTTTCATGGTCGCTGTAGTCCGGGGGCGTGCTGGCGGGTGCCTTGTCGACGCTGGCGTGGTCCTGCGTCGGGGCGAGCGGCGGGCCGGCGGCGTCGACACGGGCTGGGTCCCGGTCCATGGCCGCGTCCGGCTCGGCGGCGGCGGCGGAGATGATGCCGTCGCCAGCCATGGCGGTCGTCGCGGTCGGCCAAGGCAGCCGGCGGTGCGTCTCGGGCGCGGGCCGGTGGCGGACGGTGCGTGTCGCGTCGACGGCGCGGCGCGCTACCAGGGGCAGAGAGCAGGAGGAGGCGGGCTCTGAGCAGGACCTGCGCGACGGCGACGGCGCGGGAGAGACGACGGGAGAGGGCAGCGCGAGGCAGAGGCGCACGGCGGAGCGGAGGAGCAGAGGCCCTTTTGTACCCGCGCGGAGGCGCCGCCGCGCTCCGACGAACGAGTGCCGGCGGAGGGGATCCTTGGATCCATGGTGGATGCGGGTGGTGGTGAGGCCTGCATGCTGCTAGCACGGGGAGTTGTCTCGGTGGCCAGATGCATCCATGGTGCGCCACAGCGGCCGGCGCTGGCCCGCGACGGCGTCGTCGTGCCGCCGCCGGCCACCACACGCGGCGAGCGCCCGCAGGCCGTCTTCTGGAGCCCGTCCGTCGCGGCCGCGCCCTGACAGGCGGGCGGGCGCAAAAGGGCCACGGCCTGCGCTTATCTAGGTGGCTCTCGCGGTGGCGCGCGCCGGCGCCGGTGCCCCAGCATATATCCCAGCATATATCGCGCGGCGCGCTGGTGGCGCACGCCAGATGGGGAAGCCGGACGGCGGACGAACCGTTTGCACGCAGGCCCGCGGCAGGCCTCGAACGTGGCGTCGGACCGGGCCCGGCGCCTCGAGCTGTCCATGCGCCGCCGCGGATGTCGAGCCAGGACGGGCGGCGGAGAGCCGTCCAGGTCCCTGTCCGAGTCGCGCACTCGGTCGGCTGCCTGCAGGCCGACCGGGCCAGCGTGTCGAACGGCGGCGCGAGCCGATAAGCATCGCGAACAGCACCCAACGAGCTAGCGCAGGCGGATTCCGGCCCAATGCAGATCGGCCAGGCAGGGCAGCAGGCAGGGCAGCGCTGTCCAATCGCCGGCGCGACGGCGCGTCGGCGCCATCGACTATTGCCCAGCAATTTGCCCGCTGCGACGCGGCGCCGCAGCCGTCTCGGCCTGCGCCTCATGCCGTCCAGCGCGTCCAGGGCGCCGCCGTGGCGTCGGCGGGGCGCATTTCCCGCCACGTGCCACCTCGCTCTCTCGCGACGCCGACCCGGTCTCGACGGCATCACCGTCCATGGACACCTGTCCATGCAGCAGCAGCAGCCCGCGCTCCGTGCCGGCGTTTCGAAAACACCGCCTCCACGCGCCTGCCGGCCAAATGCTGGACTCGGCCTGGTCCTGGATTCTCTTCGTCATCCTGGAACCGCGGAGGAAGCCCGGGAGTGGGGAGTGTGGAGATCCCCAGACGGCCACCTTATCTCGCGTCTCCGACAACTTGCCCGAGAGCCTCGAGCATGGCTGACGACGTCAGACCGACTTCTCCATCCCGGTCCGAGTGGACCGACCTCTCCATCCTCCGAGTGGACTTGCATGGAAAACCCCTGTGCTCCCAGCGGCAGCGCAGACGGTTTGCATCCAATTCGCGTCGGAGCCTGCCGACAACTCTATCCTTCCGACGACATCCTGGCAACGTACCCTTCCCCGCGTGCTCTCGGGCATAACCGTGCCGCATGCAGACGCAACAGCCCTGTCACCACCCCGTCACCACCCCGTCACCACCCCGTTGCTCGCAGCTTCGATGCTCCGCCGCCCTCCATCAACATGCCATTTGCCGCTGCGCCATGGCCGCTTTTGTTTTCTTGTCCAAGGGCATATTAGGTCTCCGGGCCGTGCGCTTGCGGCCGGCGAGCTATTGATTCTCAAACGCCTCCACCGCCAGGTGCTGGGAATAGACTTTGACCGCACCCATGCTTTCTGGTGCCGCAGAGCCACGGCCGCGTCCATCGATTGGCTACGACTCGGCCCCTGAGACGGACGTGGAGGGCGACGCGTTGTCCTGACGACAGTGTGCTTTGCTTGCCCCATTGGCTTTGGGTATGGAGCACGGCTGGAAGGAGCACGGCTGGAAAGAGCCCGACTCGGATGCCGTCTGTTCGTCGCCGTGGCGCTTCGGCAGATGCCTCAACCAACCCTTCTACGACAAGATCAGTGTCCTCCCAGGCTTTGGTACAGAGACCCGGATGGGATTCCTAGAGCGGGGGTTCACGCCGACTTGGGCAGTCGCATTCCCATCGCAAGACGGATCGGGATTATTCTTGAGCCATATAAACGAGTGCATGGCTATCCAAGGCTATCCAAGTCGTAGCCCGACAATTTCGCAAGACAGAGCACCAAACTAACCCAGAGACACTGCGAGATACCGACAGGAGATTAAGCCCGACAGGCGAACAAGTCATTACCCGTCCGTCTAGACTTCTGTCCCTCCCCATGTCGCCCCTTGGAGCCATCCTTGGTGAGCACCGCATCCTCCAAGCCAGGCTGAGCAGGCCAAGTCAGAGTACCAGACTGGGGCCGTAGAGTTGTAAGCTTCCTGTTCCGAAACAAGTCACGCCGAGGCTCGTTCTCGAGAGGCCGTACTTACCTAAGGATCTAGTCGGCGATGTACTTGGTGGCAGCATCAGCATCGGAGCGCTTATCGGCGATATATTTAGTCGCAGCATCAGCATCAGAGCGCTTGTCGGCGATGTACTCGGTAGCCGCATCGGCGTCGGAGCGCTTGTCGGCGATATACTTGGTAGCAGCATCGGCATCAGAGCGCTTGTCAGCGATGTATTTAGTCGCAGCATCGGCGTCAGAGCGCTTGTCGGCGATGTACTTGGTAGCCGCATCGGCGTCGGAGCGCTTGTCCGCGATGTACTTGGTGGCGGCATCGGCATCGGAGCGCTT